>NQLW01000079.1:426480-542141 GCA_002312845.1 Kalanchoe fedtschenkoi
TTAACCGATTTACTTAATTAACCGAACCGAATTAATTCGGTTAGATTATATCGGTTCGGTGAATCGGTTTTCACCGAACAATGCTCTCCCCTAATGAAAACACAAATGCAGGCCCGAACTTGATTTTTAGAGAGATCTAGGCGCACCAAAAAAATGAGCCCTCAACAATATAATTTTTTCATTATTTAATTACCTACAAAGGAATTGAAAAGAAATAAATAAGTTTATTTTAGCAAACATGGACAAAAGAATATACATTCGTCAACATTTTTACATCGAACTCATTTTAGTACTGTTTTTTTATGAATAAAATAAATAATTTGAGTAAGCTACTTGATTCATATTCATTAGCTTGTAAAAAAATGTAAAATAGTATAGGACGACTGACAACGTATAAGAATATTAAAATAATTTTTCTAAAAATAGTTTATTTTCTATTGTGAACTCACACCATCACTAAATATATTTGCTATCTAATGAGTTCTACCAAACTTTATAACCAATTGTGTACCATCATGAAAAGATGCCTAAAACACTTACTATTTTGAGTTAAGGTTCTACTTCAATTATATCAATCATTATGAGGGGCCTCAATCGAATTAAAAAAATTTAACAATATATGTATACAGAAAACTCATATAGTTATTTTTTCATAATATTATTGATGTAAATAAGTATTATATTATTATTTTACAAAAAGCAGTTGATGTAAATGAGTTTATTCATTCATTTTTATTAAAATTTCAATATCATTATTCTGATTTTTGTAAGACAAATTGTATTTGATAAACATATTGGAATATATTTATTACTCGTTTGTGTTTGAACAAGGCAGCACAGATGGTAAGAAGTTGCACATCAGGTTTTAATCTTCTCTAAAACAAAATGAGATGATTTTTAATTTAGATTTCTAAAAATAACTAAGTATGTTGAGTCCCTCCTCCCCGTGGACCCTATGTCATAGTACAAGTACAAGTTTGTTTAGGAAATTGTTATGTCGATGACCATTTATTTTTCAAAATAAAAATAATATGTTAGTATAAGCAGTAGTCATGTTTGTTCCTATGGAAATGAAAAAAGTATCATTGGCTCTTTATGGAAGAGTGGATAATTCAGTGTTATAGTTTGGCTACTCTACTCGGATAAGGTGTGTTCTTCGAGTCCTTAATCTTTACATAGGCGTTTCCTATGCCTACTTGCGTTATCATTTCCGAGATCAATAAAATATGCATTTTATTTTAATCAATATCCCAATTCAATGAATTTAAGTGATAGTATAATATGTGCTCAATTTGTGAATATATTACTTATATGATCATTTATTGCCTTAAAGGTACTCGATTTGCGCAATAGACGCTGACTTGCTGATGTTGGAGTCTGTTCATTAAACCAAATAATTGACTCGCATTGACTATGTTTTTGGTTACCTCGAGAACCAGCTATTATTAATTAGGGATCATAATGTCTTACTAGGAGCCGCTTACGATCAATGGACTTTTTTTCATGACTAATTAAGAATAAACATATAGGGTGGCACACAATTAAGTGGCGGATATTGAGTTGAGTGGTAAACCGAATAAGATTCGCTCTGGATATGATACGGTTCAACCCGCGCTTGATTTGGTTGAACCAGATGGGTTATACCCCTGGATATGACTCAGGTGTACTACCGATTACCAGTAACCCATCCGTTGGGTTTTGCCCGTGGGTCTGAGCCCAAAAGCACAATTCTCACTCTAAAAAGAAGCTTAGGGCTTCTATTTAGAGTATGAGAAGCGACGTCAGTTCTTCAATGGGATTAAAGCAAGGGACGAGAGAAGGGTCATCCGGGAGCTAGTACTCCAGAGGGCACGTTATCCACCACCCATGTGTGGATACTGGTAGAGACGCAACATTTGACGCATTCATCAAGAGGTAACCCTAATTTCCTTTTTTTAGGTGTCTCAATCCGAATCCAGACTTGTGTCTGGTAATTCGGATTGAAATTGAATATAGTAATCACTGGGTATTCCGAATCCGGGCATATGTCACGTGATTCGGAAAATCTCTTCCTATATTTGTGTACGCGATCCGCAACAGCTGACTCTTCGGTGAGCCAACAAGTGCCGCACGGGCTAGTGCGAGAGCTAGTCCGTCAAAATTAGTATCAGAGCAAGGTTACACGACGGTGTCAACCATGAATCAAGCGAACGAATCACTGTGCTTGAAGACAGGTGTGCCCAATTAGAGTTATTGCCAAATGAAATCAAGATTTTGAGAGACCAAATATAAAAATTCGAAAGGGTGTGCGACTATCTCGATGGAGCACCAGTGGGTGACTCCTAGAGTCATCCTGGGGGGCATGAGCACGGAGAATAAAATTGTTGAGCTAGAAGTCATGCCAGCGGACATGACCTTGGAGGCTCTATTTGTTGAATTCAACTAAATATATGAAGAGATGGGTGGTGTAACTCATTAAATAGTTTATATTGACAGCACAAGATGAGTCACAAAATGCACATGAGGAGCTTGATGGAAAGTTGAATGAGTTAAATGAGAACATCAAAGAAGCAGTTTCGATGTTGAACAACGAGTTGAAAGAATTATTGCTCAAAGTGAACTTGCACATCCGGATCGCCAACAACCGTCTAACACCTTGAGAATCTATCAGTTCAAGAACCCCGGCCCTATGGTGGCGAACAAAGTGCGAAAGATCTTCATAACTTTCTGTTTGATATGCAACATACTTTCACATTGTGAGGAAGGAAGCTGAAGAAGGAAAATAACAATGACTATAATGTATCTTACTAAGCAAGAAAAAGACTGGTGGACATCAAAGTATGAGAAAATTCAAGTTGGCTTATGTGCTATTGAGACGTGAGATGAGTTCAAGAAGATCCTAAGAGACTAGTTTTTCCCTGTGAATGTGTAAGCTACAATGCTCAACTTAAACTAAAATCACTAAGACACCTAAATGATATCCTCAAGTATGTGAGGCTATTCATAACTTAATTTTGGATATTAAGGATATGTCTGAAGTAGATAAAAAGTTTTATTTCCTCGAGTGTTTGAAACCTTGGGCCAAAACAGAACAATCGACAAAACACTCCCAATCTTACCAGTGTCATAAGCGCGGCAGAAAGGTTTACTAATTGTACATTTGATAGAAACTCCCGAAAAGATGAATTTGAGAACGGGGCAGGATGACAGCCGTCACGTCAAAATCGATTTATGGGGGGAGCAAACTTTGGTCCTTCAAATCCTCCAAATAAGAGACCATTCTTTTAAGAGAGGGAACAACGAACAGGTAATCAGTTGGTGTCATAAGTGCGGCAGAAAGGTTTACTAACTATACATTTGATAGAAACTCCCGAAAGATGAGTTTGAGAACGAGCCAAGACGATCGTCGTCACGTCAAAATCGATTTATGGTGGGAGCACACTTTGGTCCTTCAAATCCACCAAATAAGAGACCATTCTTTTCAAGAGAGGGAACAACAAACAAGCAATCAGTTGAATCTAGCAACAACAATGCTGGCGGGCGTGCAAATTAAAACAAACCTCATCTAGAGTGCTTCTTATGTAGTGGGTCTCATCAGGTGGCGAAACGTCCTCACAAAGGATCTTTGAATGCGCTCCTAAAACAGAGTAACATCGAAGAGAATAGTGAGAGAGAAGGAGACGAGGCGTAACAATCTTTACAGATGGGAGCCCTCTATCTCTTATCGTCCTAGGAGAAGAAGGCTACGACGAATTGAATAAAACTCAAACATCGCATACTCTAATGTACATGGACTTGGAGGTCATCGGAAATCAACACGAGCTACATTTGATTCAAGCCAACGCATAATTTTATAACAGTTCGGAAGCGGTGTGATTGGGCCTAAGAGATGAGTAATATGTTAGTAAATTGAAGGCAGTAAATTCCCAAGCTTGCCCGATTAGTGGAGTGGCGAGGAATGTGCAAATAAAGATCGGAGTGGAAAGGCCCACAAAACTTCACTATAGTCTCATTAGATGATTTTGAAGTAATCTTGGGGATGGAGTTTCTAAGACATATGAGAGTGATCATGATGTCCTTTGATGACAATCTTCTCTTCATGGGAGATTGGCCAAGTATAAAATCAACAAATGAATTGAGAGGGAGAAGAAAAAAACCTTTTCTCAAATGAAAAGACAGCAAAATTTCTATCAACAATCCAGTTAAAAAAATGAATTAAGCACTCAGAACTTACATTCGTGGCCTTTCTTCAGGTGAAAGAAGAGAACAATTAGGTAGTTTCCAAATAGATTGATGCGGTTTTTAAAGAAGTTGACGACGTAATGTCCGACCAGCTACCAAAAGTGATGCCACCATATAGGAGTGTGGACCATGAGATAGATCAATTAACAAAACTTCCAGCACGAAGGGTATCGAATGTCTCCCCCTGAGCTAACAAAACTTTAAGAGCGACTTTTAATGAGCAGATCATGTTGCAACATAATCAAGAGAAGGTGCAGTTGGATTTGGAATAGAACCCTACATCAACAAAGAAAGTTCAAAGTTCTATTTCAGCACTTGATACCTCGAGTACAAATGATTTGTAGAGCTACCGTCTTATCAGAAATAGAGGAAAATCCACCAATGTAAAGCCTCCAGACAGATTCAGTTTTGAAGACATGATACCTTATGCAATTCATATCAGTAGTGAGGATCCAGTTACCTTTCTGGAAGCTATCACAAGCTAGGAGAAAAATAAAGGGATGGTTGAAACGGTAAAGGAGATGGAGTCTTTGACCAAGACATTTACTACAAATAAGCTCAAGCGTTGTTTGTACTTGTTGAATGTCTCTAGCTGCTAGAAGAGTAGGAATTCAGACCACTTTGAGGTGTGAGATACCTCAGGATTTTATATCCTAAGGATCTGGATATTTTCTAAGGTGAAGATTTATTAGGTATATATTAATAAATCGCTCATGTCGGAGTGGAGCAAAAAGAGCGAGAGTGACATATGACTGAATCTCAATGGATTATGGCAGTAAGGCTGGTAGTTCCGAATTAGTATTAAGTGGACTTGGGGTTGAGGTGGTGAAACTCCGCGGTATGGTACAAGAATGATTTAGTAAATCTGTACCTAGAGTTCCTAGTATATATATCACGTATCTGTAACCTAATTTATGAACCGACACTCTTAATAATACACAACCGCTCTTTGCTCCAGAAGATATAGACACACTACCAAACCTCGTTAAATCTTGTGTGCACTTTACTTTTTTCTCTTGTTAATTAGCTGAATTTCTCAACATCCTCTAACACAAGAAAGTCAAATATTTTTTCAAGTTCACTTTTTTTGAATTGATTGTATAAGGTCATATATTTTCTTGAATCAATTATATGCAACAGACACTGAGTCATTATGTCATCAATTTTTAATCAATGTACATTGAGATCTGCATAAATAACAAAGTATTAACAATACATCTCTTTCTAATATCAAATTTCTTATGGAGAGCAAATACAAATACTTATATTTTTTAATGTATTCAAAATTATGCACACATCAAGAAGATGATCAGCAAAGACTAATTATTCTCATTGGAAAATTTTGAAGTCAATGATCATAATACTTGTAAAAGCCACCAAGCACATAACATATTTAATAATTTATATAAATGTCAAACATTTATGTAAAATTGAATGGATGAAGATACGTGATTTGATACATAAAAGGACGCCTTGTCTTTCACTATTTTATTATCATTGCTCTCTCTAATCATTCTCTTGAATTCTAGTAGTTAGAGGCCAAGGTATTTATTTTGTTTCTCAAGCACCATTTTTTTGAAAAAAAATTATATTTTGTAATAAAGAAGCAAGAGCATCACTCGCATTAAGAATATCAAATATTTACCAAGATTAAGAAACAGTAAAACTCTATATATTTATTGCCTCATATGTCCATACGACATTCATTCATTTTTAGTTCACTTTGACAAACAAGATTAAGTTTTTCTCAAATGATACATTTATTCTTCTCTTGGCATATTCTAGCGAAGTCATTCGTCTATCACTCTTAAAAGCCAATGAATAAATTGTAACATATAATCATCGCATGTTGTAAAATATATTGAAAAAGATCACGACATCTATATTAGAAGCAAAGATAGTGAGAAATAACTTTCTGGGAATGTTGTTAAATATATAAGTATTACAACTCATAGTGCCATACACGCTCTTCCATTTTTCATATCCGTTGCGCTTAATCTCGTCCAGTCATCCGAGAAACAAAATTTTCAAATGTTACTTTTGCCTGAACATACTCTTGAGAATCAAAACATAGTGACAAATCTTGTAAGTTCAACTCTCACTTAAACCTCTTTCACTATACTTCTAGATGCACCAAGCACATACTCATGCATATAAATTTAATGTGGTCATCATTTTGAATTTCATATGGTACTTTGAAATTCACTCATATTGTCAATTTTTTAAAAAGAGTGAATATGATCTGATACATGAAGACATTGACAAGATGAATGAATTTGAAAGTATCATATCAAATGCAAAAAAGTTACAATATTTATTTACAGGGATGGATATTTGCTTCATACATTGAAAAGTATAATTCGAGAGAATTTGGTGAGAGTTAGAGTTATAAAATTTGTCATTGCATTTTTTACTTGCTATAGTATGTTCAAAAAGAGTAACACTTACTTCTTCTTTGATATCTTAGAAATGAAAAACCAGTTTACTTTCTCAGGTCGTTGACTGAGGTGAAATATCGGGCTTTAGCAAATGTCACTTTTGAACTTTTTGAATTATTAAAATTCTTATAGTGCTCGGTGTTTTAGATATTACACCCATACCAGTGGCCAATGATAGCCAGTCTGCATGCGCCATTGCTCATAACCTGTTATACCATCAACGTACAAAGCACATCAAAATTGGCTGCCACCTGGTTTGTGATTGAATTGCAGCCAAATTATTTGATCCTATTTTGTTCGGCCTCAAGATCAGCCATCTAATGTTTTGACCAGATCGCGTCCACGGGCATTGTTCTTATCTCTATTAACTAAGGTCCACCTCCGTAATTTGTTTGTGGTTGATCTTGCAAGGGGGTTCAGTCGACAGTGGCCTCTACCGTGTTACCAGAGAAGACTGGAGATGGCTTTCAAATTTTGAAGGATGGCGAGTGCAGGATTCATGCGCAGCACTGTCATTTTGGTCACCAGCACAAGAAGGCTCTCCCGCTTGATTACGCGACGTCGTCTGGAGCACTTTTGATTGTCACATGTGCCTGATTGACACGGTGTCGTTTTAGCATTCTTCTGTATTTTCTCTTTCCCTTTACCTTCTCCTCTCAGCGAGCCTGAGATATAAATATCTCCGGCTCTCTTCTTACGTATCTTGTGTTCAATGAATGGCTTAAAACTATTGATTCTAAACTCATAATTAAAAATAAAATGTATTTGTACTGCCATGTAAACTGAAATAAAATGCACACCACAAAGCATTCCATACATGTGACAGAATACATCCAATTTACACTATCCAACTTTTTATTTGAGAGAGATATTAAACTTAGTTAACACACCAGCAACTCTAGTTGCATTTTCCTTGGTGGTACATACTAAATAATAAACTGTGAGAACAAAAGGAGTTAAATACACATGAACAGAACAACAATTAATTGTGTAAGATTTGTTGAGTTGTGACTAGTGTGGTAGAGTTGATTGGAATCTGTCTCCGCAAGCCAGTCTATTTTGCTATATTTTCAGAGCGGCATACAAGTGCCCAATACGAGGTAAAAGTGCAACAATGCATTCCACATCCATGCAAGACTTGGTATTATTCATTAGTTACTAAAATCCACATATCACATATTTTCACTCAAGTCTGTGCTCAAATAGCCCCTCTGCAAAAACTCATGACCCATCAGGGCGTGAAACCATAGCAAGACAGAATGATCATACCCAATTCAAAAAAAGGTGAATGAATGAATGAATGAAATTAGGATATGTGGACTAGGTGCAGCCAAAAAAATTACATGTTTCAATAAGAAAATAGAGCAATCCTGCGTTAATCCCTTCATAGTTCATCCCATTTTGATACTTCAGATTTTGCGTGTTCGCTTGCTTGGATTTTGGGCTTCCCATATTTCCTCAAGTTCCCTTATCATGTCCTCCATCCTTATATTTCTCTGTGAAATCCTTGCACATGAAACTACAGGACGCATGCTGGAATCCATCCACATCTTCCTCTGTGAAATCCTTGCGCATGAAGCTATAAGATGCATGCTGGAATCCTATCTGATTCTGAAAATGTAAAGCGCGAAAAGAGAAAGACAGACGAGGCCAAACGGTGTTTTTCTTATTGATTAAAATACTATTACGTTGGTTTATATATCAAACTAGAAATACAAGCTAACCTATTTCGTACGAATTTGTGACAACTCGATCCTTTAATTTAATACTCAAGTTCCCCAATATAATGAGAAATGATACATGCAGATTCAATCTTCTTTCAACCCTTAGAAGCTTAGCATGGGTAAAATTTATAATTTTAAGTTTGGAACAATGCTCAGCGAGTTGAGCAGCAGTGAGGGGTTTGGTGAAAACCGACAGATCAGAGGATGCAATGGAAAGCAACAAAGTGAATAAGGAATAGATATGTCGTCTGACAAGGTGACGGTCAAGTTTGATGTGCTTCGTGTGTTCATGGACACAAGATTTCGAACTACGTGAAGGATAGATTGATTATCACAAAACAAATGAATGGGAGAGAAGACCGGAGCACGAAGATCATGTAACAATTTAGAAAACATACCAACTCATAGCAAATAGCAGTCATTAAATGGTACTCTAATTCAGCAGATGATCTAGAAACGGTCTGCTATTTTTTAGTTCGTTAGGAAATCCGAGTATCGCCATATGTGATACAGAAAGCGGTGGACATGCAGCTTAATCTGCATCGCATTAAGTAGTAAGTACCAAATAAGATTTTATAGAGAGAATAACAGACCCTGCCTAGGAGCCTATTTAATAGGCCGAAGAAGATGATGCACACCGCCCTCATACGGTCCTCGGTGAGATTATGTATATATTGGCTGAGTGTATGGACGACATATGATAGATAAGGGCGAGTGTTGGTGAGGTAAATAAGCCAACAAATTCCTCTAACACACATTAGAATCAGACACAGAAGCAGCAATATAAAGGGTGACAGTTTATATCTTATGTCTATGAAAATATCAGAGGGTTTACAGCCCTGGATGCCAGTGTCTTGTAGTAGATCTAGTGCATATTTGTGTTGGCTGATGAAAATGCATGTAACGGAGCGAGCTAATTCAAATTTCAAAAATACTTGAGAGTGACAAAATTCTTTATTTTGAACAGGGCATGTATGAACTGTTTGATGTCATAATAAGCTCACAATATGTGCCCATGAAAATCAAGTCCTCAACATAAACCAAGAGGACTACAAACTACTTTCCTTTCTAAAGTGAAAATATAGTAGACATGTAAGCTCTGATGAAATCCATATGAAAGTAAAGTATCAGTGAGCATGGAATTTCATTGGCGAGATGCTTGTTTGAATCCATATAAACTCTTGTGTAGTCGACACATTTTTCCTTCTCTTTTATCATACTGATAAAACTTAGATGGTAGAAGGTGCCCATATTGGAAAGCATTGTTGACATCAAACTGTAAAAGAGTCCAATTTTTGACAGTTGTCAATGCATTTACTAACACTACAGTCATTTTAACTGCTGGTGCAAATGTCTCATGTAATCCAATCCGTCCTGCTGAGTGAAACCCTTGATGAAAAGTCTAGCCTTGTATGTTTCAATACTTCCATCTTCATCATATTTCCTAAAAGCCCGGGGGTCCTGCGGAGACCGCGTCCGGCCTGCAAAGGCCTCAAAGGTCTGGGCCTCTAGGTTACCGCCTTAGCCTTCAGAGAGGCCAATATGTCGTGCCTCTTTGCGAGCCAACTAATCTCGACTGATGCGGATCCCCCAATTTGACCCTCGATCAAATAAAATGTCAAGTTGGATTTAATCCAACTTTAGGAGCGTGACAAAATGTCACATTGCAAAGTAACATAGTATAACATGTTCCCAAAGTTAATAAATTCATACCATCCAACTAAAAACCCTCTGTTTCTTTTTTAATTTACCATATCTCTTTGTTTAATTTTCAATATACTATACTTCATTAAAAGTATAGTTCCAAATTGTAATTTTATCAAAAAAAAATCATGTAGTTATGATTTACAATTTGTTTTTTTATATGTTGTGTGTATCCACATTACCAACATTCATTTTTATTGAGCCGGTTCACGCGCCTCTAATAGATTCATGCTCATGCTATACTCATCTTGATAGTGACGCAAGACTCATTATGCATCAGCACACACACACACCTCCAGTATATCTGTGTGCATGCAGTACCACTAAATCTCTAACTCAACACATTGAAATGGTTAAACAACAACTAAAATCACTTAATCAATACATTATTGATGATAATTTCCTTCACATGTATATATCCCAGCAACTACCTGACACAACATTAATCATAAACTAACATTCTTCATAACATAATTGTCTGCGAAAATTTAACAGAGCCAATAATTTCTGTTAAATCATGAAATGAAGACTTTTTACCATTTAAAAGTAATTCTAGATATTTACAAGTATCTTAGCTCTGAATAACTCTTAAAATATCACTAAAAGAAAATTTTTATACTTGACGAGTTAAAATGATAAAAAAAATTGTAAAATTTATTAATATATGTGATAATTTGTTATGATGATTCATGAGTCACATGTTCACTATAACTGACAATTATTCATTAATTGCACAATATGTAATAAAAATTCTATTTTTTAAGACCAACACTTGCTCACAAACTATTATAATTGATTAAAATGTTCATAATTTATTATTCTTCAATCATATATTCATTATAATCTATCATATTTGTAAATTGTATATTCGTCACAAAAAAATCCTTTTTTGCGTAGTAACACTTGCGCGCCATTTGTTACAATCGAACATAATGTTAAGAATTATTGATTTGTCAATTTATATGTTTATTATAGTTGATATAATATTTGTTAATTGTACGGTGTGTCAGAAAAAAATTATATTATTTGCCACTAACTCTTGTGAGCTAGCTACTTCAATAAATCAGAATATTCATAATTTATTGTTGTCAATTATATGTTCATTATAATTCACAAACCATTCTTAAATTGTACTATTCATCCCAAAAATTCTTTTTTTCACCAACACTTACACATCATTTATTATAATCAATCAAAATGTTGATAAATTATTGTTCGTCATCTATATGTGTATTATAAATTATATATTGTTCTTTAATTGTAGCTTTCGTCACAAAACATCATATTTTTTTTGTTACATGTTAGAACTTACTGTGACAAATTCTACTTTGACAATCTTATGCCCATTATAATTGACAAATGTTTTGTCGATTATACCGTTTTTTCCAAAATACCTTATAAATTGGCGCCAGTTACAAAAATTGTTATAATTGACCAATATAATAATCATTTATTTTCCGTTAATTATAAATGCGTAAAAGTGAAAATTATTTAGTCTATTTAATTTGCCTACCATTCCTTCAAAAATTTACACAATAAGTGATGAACGCAGAAATTTATGAATGACAAAAATTGTGTGAATTTAAATTTCATCCATATTCATAAACCACATATTTAGATTAACTCGCCTATTCGACTTACAAAATTTATCATTTTTTCACTATCAAAAAATTATTCATTAATGAATGATTTTGTATTAACGCTTTTGAAAATTTCAATATATATTTTTATACCCCCGACATTTTTTCCGCCACTGTATTGAACTTTTTTTAAATGTCATTATATTATAATATGATTAAAATTAAGGAAAATGCAAAAAAAATATTAATGGCACGTATAGTAATTTAATTTGTGAGTAAGATCTACATCAATAATTGTGAATTGGATGTAAATACTTAATTATAATATTATCATTTTTAAAAAAAAATTATTAATATAATATAACAACGCACAGACCCAACCATTATGTTATTCAAACTCTGATCTTGGAGATTGTTATGAATCACATCTCACCTCTTTATCACCAGACTACTCCCTAATGGCTATAATTATATAATTTTATTTTTTCCATTTACTTGTTTTTTGAATCAAGTTAAATCAATATATCAAACATAAATTCACCAAACCCTAATTATCTCTTCCTAAGATTGATATAATTCTATGATTTTGAGCAATAAATAAAGGAAACGGGCATTTTTAGCTCTTATTCCCAAGACTAAGATTGTGCTCATACTACTGTTAATAATTTCAAATTTATTTTCTTATGTCCTAATACAGTGTGATCACTAAATTTCTGTCTTTCAGGATGTACTCCTATGTGAAGAAATTAGTGGGAGTAGACAACTTAGCTCTAAGGTTCATACTATTCATGATTTATGTTAATACTTTATCTTTAATGTAGTGAATGATTTAAATATTATGAATATTTATAAATGCATCAGAGACACAATGAATGAAGGTAAAATTCTCTATAATATTAAGCAATAAAATGCCTTTCCAAATTATGATATCTGTCAAGACTTTGATCGTTAGTGAATAGGTCGTATTAAAGCCGTGTGTTCCCGACTATTTTAGTGAGACAAGATGACTAACAGTTGATCACACGTTGGTCTGGTTAGCTTAACAAGTCACTAAGACAGTCGTGAACGTTAAGGCGCATGGGTTCGGAAAACATGGCATGGATGTGTCACTCAGCCACCAAGAGTTGCGTATGATGTGTTTAGTAATTATTTCTTACATACATAGTTAAATATTGAGATGAATGCGAAAGCTAATTCAAGGTCTAACGAAATATGGATCTTGGCTTACTATATTTGGGGAGGATCTTTTTGAAGTATTGTAAGATGATCTGTCAACTGTAACAAATCTATTAACTGTTACTAAACATTATTTATAGTTTTTCTGCTATAGATTTCTAGTTAAGTTTATTAACTCCATTTACACATTAATGTGATCTATTATTGAGAAGGATAAAAATAAGCTGAATCAATTTTGGATTGAAACTTAACGAAATGTTCTCAAGTAAGTGAATAAATAAATGTTCTTGACTCCCCGATCTCAAAGTTGTTCATGCCTCCGAATGCTCCCCACGAAAAAAATATGCATACGAGAAGAAAGCATAATTATTAGTTTAATGATGTGAATCATCTCATATAAGTATTCAATAGCTCATAATTACAGTAATAGTATGAGAATATAAATGATTATGAGATAATCATAGTCCTGAAAGTTTCGTTTCATGAGAAAATTGAAACAGAGAGGTTTAAATCCCTCATAGTGTTGTCAAAGATTTGATTTTATACATGTGATCTCCAATAGGAAGGCGGTGTGGGGGAGCTAGATTTCGTTGTAAGAAGAAGAGTATGATGTGCTGCTCTATCTTAGTCATTTGAGTATTAGTTTGTAGACAAGCAAAAAACAGAATTTATGGTCAACAAGAGTAATAACTTTATTACATTATTCAATATTTCATATTTTATTTATTTGATAAAACTTAATAAATAATTTGGTAATAATTATTAAAAAATGAAATGTCATGTTAGCTAAATTAAAAAATTATATATATATATATATATATATATATATATATATATATATTAACTAATTAAATATAAATGATCATTTTCTGTTAGCTTAATGATATAAAGATAAATAAGTAATTGTATTTTTATATAATATAAGTGACCAAATTAAATAGGACAAAAATTTACTCAAATTTAAAAGCATAAAGTTGACCAAATATCATATATTCATAACTGTTGTCATGTTATTATTCATTCATTTTAAGATGTTATTCATTAGTAATGAATATATGTTCAATCTCAAATGTAATCAAATATATTTCTGTGAATTTATTTTATAATTTAAATTTTGAGTATTTTAAAGTTTAATTTATTTAGGAAAAAAATTGGAAATTTTTATCTTTTTATAATTTGCAGAATTTTTTAGGCTCTGTTCTCAAGTTTTGAGAGAGTATAAAGGAAAGGATTTGAAAGGAAAAGAAAAAGATAAGATTTGATAGTGGAGAGAAAAAATAGATTCCGAATTTATGATGAATTTAGAAGGATAAGAGTAAAAAGAAAGCAAACTTACTTAAATACCTTACATATAAAACTATAAGTGAAAAAACATAAAGAATTAAAGCCTGTAGTAATTTCGTGGGGATTTCCTCCCTTTCCACTCAAATCCACCCAAATAGGATGAAAAAGGAGATGTTTCACCTCTCCAAATCCCTCTAACTCCTTTCAAATTCTTCTTTAAAAAAAATTTGGGAACACCTCTTTCCTCTCTTCTCATTCCCTTTCTCTTCATTTTCGTACTTGGGAACACTATCTTAGAGTTTTCTAAAAATTTTATACATTAAAGGTGTGTTTGGTAGCAATCCGGGTATTAATAGTAATGGGATAAATAATCCCACTTATTTTGCTGGGATAAATAATCTTCGACTTTAAAGCTAAAATCCAACTATCGAGATTATTAATATTTATCCTAATTTAAACCAAACACATTAAAAAATTATTAATTATCTCATCTACTTTTAATCTTGGCTACCAAACTTGGGCTAAGATGAATAAGATGGGACTTGCTTGGGCTGGATGGTTCAACCCGCGTGGATGCAGACTCAAAACGAAGCTGTTCTTCGGCACCAAACCAATCTCCGGTGTCGATCCTCCCATGGCGGCCGGTCATGGTTGTATTTCCGGTTGGAAATGGAAAAACCGCCCACAGAAAAAACAAATAGGGAAGAAGTCACATCCATCTCATGTAAAAGGGATAAGCTTTTTTGCCACTCGACTCGACGACAAGACGATTGAGAGCTGCGTTGTGTGCATCTGATTGGTAGACACTTGCTCACCGTCTCTACCAATGCCAAGCTCAGCACGTTCAATTCAAATGCTCTTTTTCTTATCCGAGGCCATGATGATAAGGACAAAGCGCTGCTCACTCGGCTTGGAACGAAATGGAGAGTTGAATCGACAGCAGAAACGCATCCGACGGCTCTCAGATCAATAATAGGGCTCCGTAGATTCATAGACCTGATGATGATAAGATTTCCAACTTCGCTCTGAATCTAGGGCATAAAGGCCATCCCCACTAACGCGACTTAAAGTGTGATTGCAACATCCCAATTCATGATATCATTAACAAATGTTTAATGTATGATGAAGGAGTCTAATTACATATTAGGATTATTTAAGAATTCAACTTGGTCAATGATTTCGATAAGTGAAATTTCGTACGGATCTAGTTAATCTTTACAGACATGTTCTAAAAGTGCGGTCAAAACCCGTTCTGATATCATGTAGATTAGTTGAATACACATTCAAAATCAATTCGCAATGAGTGGAAGAGTATGATTATATATTAAGATTACTTAAGAACTTAACTAGGACGATGTGAGACAATGTTACTATGTTCAACACATTGTGCATTAAAGCTACAAAAATTGTATTGTTTCCATGATATATATCATTTTTTTATTATGATGATTTGTTAAAGAATTAAGAACTAAGTACGTACTCCTGCATTAAGAGTCTATTTTATTCAAGGAAATTTCGGTGGAAATAAAAAATTGGGGGAAATTGGATTCCTCAATGGAATCAATCATATTTTTTCTTGTTTGGTTATGATTGAAAAATAGTAAAAACATGTTGAAACATTCTTTATTTAAATAATTTTTTCTTCTTATTTTTCATCTAATTTTCTTGTAAAGTTTCCACAATTTTCTAAATTTGTTTTAATGATATGCCTTAACTAAACACGCCTTTCCGTAAACCCTGGAATTCCCAGGCATATCCTTCTCCTCATTTTCAGATCCCAATCGGATAACAATGACTTTGTGTACAGTCAGCAGACACTTTTCAAGACACCTCATGTTTGACTCAGCTCTCTACCTGCTGATTTGAGAAGCACAACACTAATGTCGGCATAAATAAATTTAATTTTTCATAATTAATAAGATTAACATTCAAAATCAATTATTTCCTCTATCCTCTTTTACACGTCACTTAATCAATTTTTTTTATTCATTTTTACTGATCAGCCGTGGCGGAGCCACATGTAGTACATGGATGTCAGACCCCGCTCAATTTTTAATTTCGCACAAAATGTTAGGTTAACGTATATGTAATTGTTTTCAATTTGAACATTTTGACCCCTCTAAAATTAAAAAAATACATATTTACTCTCTTAAATTAAATCAATATGTAGTACCAATCAAATATCTAAATTCTTATTATATTTTTTTGACCCCACTTCTACTCTTCGCTCCACGACTGCTTATCACTTAACAATTTTCAATGCGCATTTAATATCAACAATTACTTTAAAACATCAAACATTAGTCACTTCTTTATCATAATCAATAAAAAATCATTCATCACCAGTAATAATATCAATTTCACTTTTTAACCGATTTTTTAAAAAAAAAAACATCAACCACTCACTCATTAAATTTGTTCAACCGCTATCATTTACTTCATCTTAATATATTCAAATTAACTTTAGATGACGTATATTAGAGGACCGATGAAATAATTATGAATAAAATTTTTTCAAAATCTCAATTTGGAGATTCTTAATAATCCCTGCATATATCCCTGCATATCAACACATATTCAACAAAGTGGTGACTGATCTTCCAAAATATTTTTTTATTAAATATAAATTATAATTAAACACACATCTAATCACCAAAATTTTTTAAAAATTATCACTCTTTTTGCCATGGAACACACCGGTGGCCGATTTCACAGTTGCAATTCCAAAAATGGTATATTTTACACTTTACTGTTCTTTATACAAATGAGTAGTAGAAAATACAAGCATGGTGCCAAAAAGGTAAAAAAAACCAAAAAAAATTGGTGCGAGATGGGGATGGTTGAAATCGCCATTGGTTCAACCCTAAACCCAGTCAATCACCAACATCGTCAGGCCACCTGAATGCTGCCGTGCCGTACGTCGCTGCTCGGACTCGCTTGATCGGAATCCGACTTCCTTATCGACATCACCTTCTTCTGCTTCTTCCGCTCTTTCGCTTCGTCGAATTCGATCTGCTCCTGCCGGCAGTCATCGCTACAGAAGGCCGTATCACCTCTGCGCACATTCAATTCAAACACACGTCACAAATCAGCATCCTGTAACAGCCGTCAGACATTGAGCGATCTCAGATCTGGAAGTGGTTGAAATCTGTAGCGTATGCTCACCTGTACATGAAGATTTCTGAATCGTCAAAGAACGGTCTGGCGCACAGGTAGCAGGAATCCAGGGCGTAAGCAGCTTCGTGGCTCTGCTCTTCGCCCTCGTTGTAGAAAAACATCCCTCTGCTCATTTTCCCAATCACTAGTATAACTGGAAGCTTCTGGATTTGAAGAACCTAACCGGAAACGTCGCCGGATCTTGTGAGAGAGATTGATCGGAGATGAAAACGGAGGAGAACAGACACCGAGAAAGCCTATTTATAGATAAATTTCGTGATTAAAAATATTATTTTAATGTAATTATTATTCGATTAAAAAAAAATCTCTTATTAAATGTGGACCGCAGAAACAGACGGCCGGATTTATTTCGATTTTTATTTACTTATGATAGCTTATCATCTTAGATTATTTTACGTGCTAAATTCGTTGTAGTGGATGGTGCGATGATGTGTGTCCACGTACATCCAAAATTCTATTTGTTCACATTGCGAACGCATATCTCACGTGTCATAATTACACTGCCTGCTCTTGAATTACCGAAGTTAAACTCTAATCACTATTTAATGGGTGGTGTGCGATTAATAAGCTATAGATGGATTAATTGAAAGAAATATTCATTAAATAAGTTTTACATTTATCACATTTATTAATCAGATAATTATGTTCATTAGGTCTGCGTTTGGTATGAGGAAAATTAGAAGAAAAATCAATCTCTTAAAAGATTCATTTTATTTTATCTGTGTTTTGTTTGAGATGGAAAATTTTGTAGAAAATATTAAAACACTCTTTAATTTAAACAAATTTTTATCCTATTTTTCATCTAACTTTCTATATAATTTTCCATCTTCAATTTTCTATAAACCGAATAAAGTATTCCTTCTAATTTTCTCTCAAATTTTTTTTCCTTTAATTTTCTTTAACCAAACACAGCCTAAACGAATAATTTTTTATTCATCAAATAAAAATCTAATTGAATATCTATGTTCATCAAATGAATAATTATTGATTTATTAATTATTAATAAAATAAATAATTATGTCAAATAATTCAATTTTTAAATAAGTCACTATTAAGATATTGTTCTAGTGGGTAAGGTTATTGTCTTACAACTTCAAGTACATGAGTTCGAGTATTGATGATTTTACATTTAAAATAAAACATTTATTAGATTGTACGAAAATTCTATTTGTGATAGTGAATTTTTTGAAATTGTATGAAATTGTTCATCAATTTGATATTACATTTATTATATGAGTGATTATGTTCATCAAATATATAATTGTATTCATTCGATGGAACATTTTTTTTTTACTAATAATAAGAGAACACATTGTCAACTGACAACTCTCGTCCATCAAAACATGATTTAATGAAGTAACATCATATTCCAATTTTAACTAATTGATTAGAGATCCTTAACTTCCATTTGGTAACATGTATTAGGAATGAGATGTAATTATTAATATAATGGTGATATGTTTGGTTCACAATATGAATACGTATTAATAATGCAAAGGGAGAAAATTTATCTTTAGAAACCCGTATTAATAATACTTCCTCAATACGTGATATTATTTATACAAATATTAATAATATTCTTATAAATAATACAATGTTGCACTTAGTATTTGTTAATTTCATTTCTCATCAGTTACATAGGTAAGCATAATTACTTCCCATTAATAATCCATGTTGAAGATCAATGCCTAATTAGGCTTAATTAGACTAGCCCAAAAATATTATGAAGGTAGCCCAAAAAGAAATGATGGAGCCCAAAGAGAAAGAGAAGTCCACACTAGAGTCTTATGGAAAATTCTAGAATTATGTGGAGGAGTGTAGACATGAGATGTTTTTAGTGGAGTATTCTAGTAGCATAATTGTAGCCGTTAGATTAAACAAATCTCCACCGTCCATTAGGGAGGTGAAGTAGTATAAATAGGGGTGTGTTGTATGGGTTGTGTGCACTTGAGTTGAGAGTGACACACTAGAGTGAGAGTGAGTGAAAGAGTTTCTTTCATTGTAGCTTTGGTCCAATAAATAAAATCCGTCTTTTGTAAGTCGAAAACTCAACAATCCAGTGGTGCGACGACCTTCATCATCAAGCACGAATACGACTGACGGCTTATATGACTTCACCCACCGCGCATGGCGGCCTCAGACCCCACCTCGACAACCGCGACGGCAGCAAATCCTCAACAACCTGCGACCGAGAATGTTTACGTGAGGTGAGTTCAATCTTACCTATTACTCGTATTTGTTAGCTAAACAATAATTATTTATACGTTTTATCTAAATGTACTACTGTCGCATACTCTAAAAAATACGAATTACTTTATCATAGTAACCTATAAGAAAATCTAATTACACAGTGATAATACAATTTAATTTACATTATACATAAAATTAGAAAATACATCATATACATAAATATTGAATTTATAA
Organism: Kalanchoe fedtschenkoi; assembly: GCA_002312845.1. Taxonomy (NCBI): domain Eukaryota; kingdom Viridiplantae; phylum Streptophyta; class Magnoliopsida; order Saxifragales; family Crassulaceae; genus Kalanchoe; species Kalanchoe fedtschenkoi. The sequence goes on from NQLW01000079.1 coordinate 446,209, forward strand.
CAACTAATATTAATATTTTTAATCTATTTAATTTAATATTGACGGAGTGAGTAACTCTTTCAATAAATGACTCTCAGTTTTTATTTGTTACATGGTTGTATGAGGCTTTGGTTGGTTTCTCTCCATTGTAGCCGATCTACGAATTTTAATTAGGGGGTGTAAAAAAAAATTCGTCATTTTTAATCGGTTACAGATAGACAACGGAGAGTTAGATGAATTTAAGTTGGTTTTTGCTGATATGAGAGTTTGAGTTTTGAGCTGAACGTCGTAGTTGTTCGATTTGTTTTATATTTTAATATAATTTTTTTTATTTTGATGGAGTATGAATTAGATTTGACTATATTGAAATATTTTAGTTTGGACTGAGGGGTACAAAATTAAAATTAATCTAAATTACACATATTTTTTTTTAATAAACGTTAGATCATTGGAAACGTGGACCCTAATAGTCTCGGTGTTGGCAGATCTGTTTTACTATCCGAGTCATAAGAATTATGTGTATGGAGTGGCATCGAAATTTCCTTAAACCCATTTAGCTTATCATAATTAACATTTGATGCAGATTATGATGTTGTGGACATTGTTGAGACGTTGCTTAGTGAAATAAGTCGGAGTTAATAGCATAGTTGTCAAAACCGGATCGAACTATTGAATTACGCTAATGATTGTTATGTATCATCATTGTAATTTAAAACTTAAATAATTAATTTATTGGACTGTCGGTCAAACCGATCGGTCCAACTGATCCAACCAGTAAATCGGAAACCGGAAGCCTGATGGATTTGACCTTCGGTCTGGTTCTGATAACTATATGGTTAATAGTGTCTTGACCATGTAATTAGAAAATTACACTTTGTCTCATTCTTAAGTTTTTGCATTTATTCTATTTTTTAATTCCAGTATGACATTAAAATAAATTTTTAGATTGTTTTCTTTCCAATTTTTAATTTTATTTTACTATATTATCCGTTTTAATTTCGCTTCCATCATATTTGGAAAAAAATACAATTATAAATTGACTATTTATGACACAAAACTGCGATTTTAAATCGATGATTTCTAAAAACACGAAATCACAGTTTAAAATCAATATTCTTTTATGTAAAATCGCACTCCATTTTAGTGTCTGATAAAATAAAGGTGCTCACCTTTTTTCTCCACGTTGTCAAATATCAATTACAGATTGCAAATTTTGTTAAAGTAAGATGGAAATGAAATTAAAATGATTGGCAGTAGAGTGAAATCAATCAATAAGAAGTTGTCTAATAATTTTAGATTCAGGATTTGAATCTCGGTGGTATGAATTGACCACCGTAATAAAAATAGTATAAATATAAAATTAAGAAATGGAAAGAAGTCAGTCATAAAACAAAATCAATTAAAATAGAGTGTAGCTAATTTTTTAGTTATAATAGGAGGAATGTGTATTAAAAAAACAAATAATAAATTTATTCCTGTATTTTTCTGGTGCGAATGGATCAGAGAAGCATGTCCACATAAATGCTCTTTGCTCTCGCTGTAAGGCCCCTCCGGCGTAAACTAAATTATTTATCAGCCAGTCCTCATTGTAATTATGTCTTACATTGAACCTGTCGCTTATTATTACATTTAAGTCCTGTTATCAGAGAGAGTCGGAGTCCAGTCAGCCGGGGCCCACAGTCCAATAATTCAAAAAGCACACCAACAATTGGGACCCAACGGCTAGTGGAGTTTGGATCACTGTAGCTGTACGATCACAAAATGTCAACATCCCGGGGCTGCACCAGCTGCCCATATAGTATGTCGGTCAGCAGTAGCGTGAAGGTTGGAACTTATCGGGGCATGCTGATGTCCTGCCCGCATCACATGAGGCCAGCTCATGGGCGTGGTGCGAGACAGGTGGGGGAATGTGATTGGGTGTCTAATAAGGACGATGATGTTTGTCTCTTGATTGTAGTTGAGGAGCTGTATCGACGGCCGCGATGGTACCACGTGTGGAGCAGTAGTTATTCAGTTATGTTTGAACGAGCACCCGTCGTCTCGACAGTTCGGCTCGAGAAAAATTAAAAAATGAACTAAATTATTAATCATTTTTTTTAAATATGAAACTGTAAATCAAACGATTAAAATTTGACACCGAACCGAACCGAACCAAATTGAACTGAATCAAACCAAACTTCCGGGAGCGTCGTACGGACACCCGGACGAGCCTATTCTGTTATATATATATATATATATATTTAGAAGTGGGATTGTGATTCTCGATGTACTCACATCCGAATTTCCGATGCCAAGCGCTAAATTGCTGTGAGCATTGTGACGTTGTGGTTTAGTCTCTGTTATTTGGAGGAAAATGTATTTTTTTCATAAAATTTATTCTATTTTCTCTTATATTATTAAGAGGTAAAAATTAGTGAAAAAATATTAAAATATTTTTTATTTTTTAAAAAAAATTCTTCTTATTTTCCACAAAATTTTTCTTTACACCAAAGTTTCCCTAAACCAAAAACTTAGGCTGTGTTTGATTTAGAGAAAATTGTAGGGAAGAAAATTTGATGGAAAGTGAAATTCATTATGGATTCCATCTTATTTTTCTTTGTTTGGTTTTGAATGAAAAATTTAAAGGAAAGTTTCAAAACTCCTTTTAGTTTACATTAACTTTCCTTGTAACTTTCCACATAATTTTCTTTCCCTCATATTTTTCATCTAAACCAAATATTATATTTTATCAATTTTCCTCCACATTTTCCTTTCCACTAAATTTTCTCTAAACCAAACACTTAGGTTGTGTTTGGTTTAGGGAAAATCTGATAGAATGGAAAATTTGATAGAAAATTAGTAAAATTCATTCTTTGGTTTATATGGAAAATAGGAGGGAAAGAAAATTAGATGGAAAATTGAATGGAAAATGTGATTCTACATATATTAAACAAGTTCAATGTATCTTAAACAAATAACCAATTTTTGAACAAATTCAATGTATTTCATCAAATTCAATGTATGAAATGATGAAATGTTGATATTTTTCTACCTATTTTTCATAAAACTTTATATGATTATGAAAAATGAAATGGATTCCCAACAATTTTTTTTGACATTTTCTTTATAAAAATCAAACAAAGAAAAATTAGATGGAATCATTGAAAATTTCATTTTCTTTCAAATTTTCCTCAAAATTTCTTTTCTACCCAATTTTTCTTAAACCAAACACAGCTTTAAGGTCTAGGTGCTGGCGTCTAAAACTTGCCTCTGAAACAAATTGAAACTCAAAATTTTTAACTCCTCAAAGATTGACTTTACATGTCTTGATTTTTTTTAACTCGTTTTTTTTGTTTAGGTAACCTGAACCGTTATTCCTTAAGTTCTCTATTTATATGTGAATATATAATGTATTGGACATACTCGTTTCAATGACCTAAACATAATTACTTAATTTTTCTTTGATAAATGCTTTGATATGTAATTCTAATATGTATTTCCGCGAGATCACTAAAAATATTCTAATATTTATTTATACAGATTCTCTAAACTTTAACGTATAATGATACAAAATATTGCATACGTGTGTCTTGTACGCCACCTTCATATTAAAGATTCGGAATCAAATAGGCAGTGACTTCACTGGGGCACAAGAGGCATCTTCGCAAGACTGGATTCAGCAATGGAAGAAGCTTCATTGAATGGAAATGTGGTGAAAGAAAGCTAGAACTAGGGTAGAACACGGATTCAGGGGCATAAGCGGAGTTAGGGCGGATCCAGAAAAAATATTCGGAGGGGTCAAATATAAAATAATCATATAGAATGAGTATATTAGTTGTATTTTTTAATTTTAGAGGGGTCATTTTACATTTTAAAAAGGTTATTCTAAACATTTTTGAACTTCATAACCTAAAATAACTTATAAATATAGATGAAAATATTTTTTTGAGCGGGTTCATCTGATCCCACCCAAACCTACATGCATCCGTCACTGAGCGGAGTGTTGTGGAGGAACGAAAGTCAAGCAGACGGAGCGGGCACAGGGAGGAGGAAGTTAAAAAGAGAAGAAATAAAAGAGGATCAAGAGTCGATTTTAGGGTAACAAAAAATACAAAAATATTGGTCGATTTTCAGATTTTCTATTGCCCTCTATTCATTTTTACACCTTTATCCAGTAATCCACCCAAAAATTATGCGGGTCTGATGACGGGGTATCCACGTCCGTATGTTCTTAACCTTCCTATCTCAACAACAACTTATCAAGCCATGTGTAATCTCATAACTTTTTAGAATTTTAAACAAGTCAGTAGCTTCCACCAACTAAAAAACAAAATATTTTTGTTAATGCATTAAGATCTGGTAATGCTAAACTATAAACAACAAATAAAACGATGTAGTTTATATTTTAAAGAAAAAATTCAGAAGAGACTGTGAAATATCACCGCTTATCCAATTGCGGTCTGAACTACCACAACTTTCAAAAAGAGTGTTATGGAAAAAAATTGGACTCATTTTGAATAATGCTTAAGATCAGTTTGTTTGATTTATTAAATATAATTAATCTTATTAAATTTACTGAGAATTATGGATAATTGAGTATGAAAAGACGTCATTATGTATGCAAAAAGATATTATTTATTTTGATTACCAAATGACGTAATTTTTGCACACAAATCTAAGTCTTATAATAATATTAATTTATGAATGTAATGGTAAATTTTATTTTAAAAAATCAGACTAATTTTTTTTCATCGCGCCTTTGTTAGAAATTATGATAATTCAAACTGCAACTAAGTAAGTGGTGGTAATTCAGAAACTCTTTTGGGTTTTATCCCTATATTTTAATATCACTATTAATGTGACATGTGTTCAATCATTAAATTAATAATATTAATTAAATATAAATCATCATATTTGGAAAATATTACACGCTCTTTAATAACACCACCCTTATTATAAAGAATTAATATCCGGTGCAACCATGTTAGTAAAATATCATTTAATACTAAGCGGTTTTTATGCAAAGCAAGGTAGTTTTGTGGTTAAAAAAAGTAGTGTGATTTTAATAAAACTATTCAATTTGTAATAGACAAATGAAATAGTAATTAATTGTTGAAAATCAAAATTACACGGTTTATACTTGGTATTATGGAATCAGAATCCTATGATGATAAATTAATGATTATTATCCTTCGGTCACCCACATATAATGATATAACACATCAACCAATAACCTGTTCACAATTGGGCTTCAGGTTTCATATGATATTTATTGGGCCGGCCCAAAAACACAGAACAAGGGAACCAAGAGAACTAAGGCTCATTTCTTGAAGAATATATAAGTGAATCAAATGTAGAGTGAGTTCATCTTCTAGGGTTTCGTCGTGTCATTTGGTATCCCGCAGCTGTGAGCTTCTAGAATCCAACCATGGCGGAGCAGGTTTGTGATCGGGTTTCAGAGATTCAGCTCCAATTTTTTTAGTTGAATGTTTTTATGGAGGGATGTGATGCGTGAATTTTTGTCTTGGCAGACCGAGAAGGCCTTTCTCAAGCAGCCTAATGTCTTCTTGAGGTCAGACTGACTTCTGCTTGTTCAGTCATTCAGTAAAGCGTTTGATGTTTTGTTGATGTATGTGGACTCTGCTGCTTATTTCAGCTCCAAGAAGACCGGTAAAGGAAAGAGGCCGGGAAAGGGAGGAAACCGCTTCTACAAGGCCATTGGTCTCGGCATCAAGACCCCCAGAGAGGCCATTGAAGGTTAGTCCTTACCTGGCTAGATACAGACAGTATTAGTTTCTACTCCCTTTAATACAGGTAGTTTAAGGCTAATTTGAGAATATTAAGTTGAAGTTAATGCTTGTGGTTTGAAAAAATTTGAGCGAGTGTCTGTTGTTTCTTTAAAAACAATTGTGCAAAAAGTAAAATGGATATATTTTTATTTGTGATGAATTATTTTTTTATTAATTATGATAAAGAAGTGATTAATGTTTGATGTTTAAGTTAGTTGATATTAAATATGCATCAAAAATTGATTAGTTACAAGTAAAAATGTATAAAAAAATTTGGTTAATTGACGTGTAAAATAGGACAGAGTGAGTATTAAACTTCTTATTCTGACGAAAGCATCCTATTTTTTTAGTGTGTGAATCTTATTGAGCTTCTGCACTTTGTGGCAGAAATGCTTTGTGTCTGTATAGGTGCTTACTTAAGCTGATTAGTGTAGCATCAATTATAGAATGGTGAGGGTTTGATAGTTATATATGGTTTGTGCTTTTGCACACAACAGGTACCTACATTGACAAAAAATGCCCCTTCACTTCTAATGTTTCCATTAGAGGTCGTATCTTGGCCGGCACCTGTCACAGCGCTAAGATGAATAGAACTATTATTGTTCGAAGGAACTACCTTCACTGGGTCAAGAAATACCAAAGGTGAAAAATTCAATAGCTAAACATTCATGTCTTTTATGTTCTCAGTTTTCGTTGGTCATTGTCAACTTATCTGCCATTTGTTGCACTCAGCATATGTTTGCTGTGAGCTTGGGAGATCTTTTGCAACTTAAACTGGGAAATGCAGCTGTTGACTTATTGTCTTGTTCTTTTTGTAGGTATGAGAAGAGGCATTCAAACATCCCAGCCCATGTGAGTCCATGCTTCCGTGTCAAGGAAGGCGATCATGTCATCATTGGACAATGCAGGTATGTTTCTATTTTAATTTGCGCCATTTGCACACGGCAATATAGGTAAATAGAATCTACCTATTACATTTATTGTGACGCACTAAGTTTAGATATCTGATAACACAGGCCATTGTCTAAGACTGTGAGGTTCAATGTGCTCAAGGTTATCCCTGCTGGGTCTTCTGGTGGCAAGAAAGCTTTTACTGGCGCATAGAGATTTTGTTTTTAGTATCCATTAAACATGTTAAGAGCCTGGGTCGGTTGTGGTTGGAAGTTCTGGTTCTATTCGAGCTTTTTGATTAACTTGTTAAGCAACAGTTGAATCAAATTCTTGGATGTCTTGTTTTAAAATCCTGTCACTTAATTTTATTTTCTTAATCATTTTTCAACTAATAGCATTAACTTGGATTTGTAAGAGGAAATTCTGTGGAGGTTCTTGGTTAGTCTTGAAGTCTCTCTCAGCCACTCTCGGAAGTTCGAATCCCTGTTTTATTAACTGGCAGTAATTAAGGTAACAATTTCGCTATTAGGGTGATAGTATGAAACAGGACTCTTATTCAGAATGCTATTGAAAGTCTTTAAACTCACAAAATATATCTGGATGGATACTCTCGCTCAAGTATTTATTCATATTTCAAATGCATATTTGCTATCATTGCAAGCTGGCGAAAGCTTCTGTAACAAGAGAGCAATTACTTCGCGTCAAGCAAGCTCGAGTGGATCAACCTCTACCAATGCTGCTTGATTCATCTATTGTTATGTTCATATAATGTCGCCTTTAGGGTGTATGGGTGTGTTTGGTTAGGAAAAATTTGATGTAAAAAAAAATTTGAGGGAAAGTGAAATCCATAATGGATTCCATTCTATTTTTTTTTTGTTTAGTTCAAATGAAAAATTTGAAGAAAAATTTCAAAACCCCCTTTATTTTACTTTAACTTTTCCTTTAATTTTTCATGCAACTTTATTTCCCACAAATTTTCTCTAAACCAAACAAAAAAATTCTTCTAACTTTCCTTCAAACTTTTCTTTCCATCTAAGTTTTCCTAAACCAAACACAGCCTTAATCTTCAAGAATTTCTCAAGATACAAAAATGCCCGCTCCTACAACTCGGTTAACCCCAACCAGTGTGCTGCTGTTATTTGACCATAATAACCTCCTAAGTCTACTTATTCCATAAAATCAAAACTTGAATCACTCTGTTAACTTCATATGAAACCTAATTCCATATATAGAATGAACTGGACCTACAGAACAGCTCAAGATCATTTTGCAAATAATCAAAACCTAGAATCGGAAATTGAGGCCAATCAAACTACAGAGTAACATAAAAGAAAGCCAAAAGAAAAAAATCAAAGCGGTAAAAAGAGCAGAAAATTACTTTCGACATAAGCAATGTACTGAGGGTAGCACTCACAGTTGGAGATCCTCGTGGTGCTCTGATACGGTGGCGTTGATGGTTCCGCAGCTGCTTTCGACGTCGTAGATTGTTAGCAATTAATAATGTGTAATTTTTCATATAATTCATTTCATTTTTCATCTATTTTTTCTCTCCTAACTTTCCATGAAGCAAACAAGAGATTTCTTCATATTTCTTCACATTTTTCATGAAACAGTACGATGACCTACCCCCATCAGGGCCGTGCCCTTACAACTTCTTGCATGTGGACTGCTAATTTGTATAGAAATTATAACCAGTCATAGGGTATCCGTCAACTGATAAACTATAATGTTTAACATTAAAAAAGGTAATTAGTAATAACATTCTGAATTAATTTAAATGGAATTCCGAATCTAAAATAAATATGACCCTAACAAAATCAAATTCTTTTACAAAGATTAGAGTTTATGAATGATAAAAAACATATATAAATAAAAACTAAAATCACTAATTCGCTAAGAAATGGTTCGACCATTACGCTAAATTCCGCCGCCACCTTACTCTCTAAAGATTGTCACTGATATCGTCCTACCACAAATCTATCTCTTTTGTCCATTCAGCACCATGGGTTTTAACATGAGAGTCTCAGTCTCACAGGCCACCTCTCAGATTTCTCATCTCCGACTCGCGAACCAACCCCAAATTATAATGCAAGGATCTTCAAAATAAGTTAGTGTCAGAAGAATCTACTGTTTTGGTGACTGAGGCCGATTGGAACGAAGTCCAAGTATTGCTAAGGGTTTTGCTTCCGAGACTTGTTTTGCTGGATGCTGAAGTTTTGTTGAGCTTCAAGGCTCCAGATGGATCTTATTGAAGTAAAATTTCTTCTTATGTTGCGTGTAGATCATCCAATTGTTTTGAATTTTGTTACAGATTTGAAGTGTTTCTTGATTCTAAGTTATTCTACATAAAAAGATCTTTCTAACCATATAAGTTTCAAATTACTTAAACGGAAGCAATGAGATAATTGGACTCAAAGATAGATGTAGGAAGCTGACTACTAATTGTGGACAGTTCTGCCTGCTGACTTTGAATGTAACTATCTTACTATTGTGATATTGGAATTTAGCAATTTTTTCTTTTAGCATGTTATACACAAAATGTAGTTTCTATCGATATATGACACACTTGCTAATTTTACTTGGTTAGAAAAAACAATATTCTAAAATTAGGAGTTCGAATCTGCCCATGAAATTTGGCACCTCACGCATCCAGCTTAAAGAGTGTAAAACTTGAGCTTCCAATATCTGAATTAAATGATTCTTGGGTCTAAAGTATTTAGCTCGAAATAAGCGTCAGTATAAAAACTGTAAGGTGATTGCATCTGATTTTGAAGTTATTAACTTTCGAAGTTAGACCTTCAAATACATGTTTAAGGATGTGTGATTCTAAAGTTTGTTAATGAGATGAGTTAATGTTGAGAAGATTTTAGTTATGTTTGTGATTTTTATAGAATACAAAATTATTGGTTATATTGGAGTATTATTATTGCTTAAGTCTTTGAAGATTTTTTTATTTGCTCGGAAGACGTGTGTCGATAATTCTCACGTATTTCGTATTATGCTCTAGTACACTACTATGATATGCTAGACTTATTATGTGCTTGTCTATCTGATAAAATGAATTGATCTGTTAAGCATTCCTTCATGCACACACATACCGCATCATGTCTGCGGTGTTATGTTATACAAAAATATAACATGTTCTGTTATATAAATATTTCCAATCGTGAGTGATCATCAAATTATCCTAATGAGTGATTTGATGTAAAGATTTCGTTCTATATACAAATTAGAAAATGATGAGTGATCTCACACATATGCCTGTATAACACTAATGGTGAGTCATTTGTCATAATATTGTTGATTGATAAAAATTTAACATAAGTATTTGTAATGTGAAACCCCCCTATCTCGAGTACTACTCACTGAGTCATTTTGACTTACCTTTTTATTTTATTTTCATCTTTCTTGATAAGTAATCAGTCAATGAGTGTGATGTTTGAGTAGATAAGAGCGAGCTCTACGGTACGATGAAATCCAATGTTTAGTTATTTTTGGATAGTGGAATCAACAATTATTTATTTTTATTCACTTTGTCCTATCATTAGTTGTTGCTTCGATGAATTTGAGCATGATCCTAAGTTGAGTTGGAATTAATAGTTTAAATTTTAAATTTTATTTATATTTGGTGGCCATTTAGAAATTTAAGATTGTATTCAGTTATAAATGTTTATATCCTTAGTCGAGGCTAGTTTGGCTAAAACGAAAAAAAAGTCAAACGCTGATCGCGATCTACATTTTTGTATCGTGGCATAAACCGGTCAGCTGCGACGCGCCGCCAGAAAAATGGAACGTGTGCGTCTCAGACCTTCAACGCTCCACCATTATCGTGATGAGCGGCCAGCCTACACTCATGTTGTGGACCACGGTCTACGCATGGAATCTCGCTCTAGCAACGTATGGGAAACCTCGATCGCTCGATCCCACATATGATCATGTCGAATCTCCCATAACCATTCTATCTATTTTTATAACAAAAAAGTATGACTAAGTTACATGTTTTAAACACACTTGACAAAAATACATAAAATAATAAATAACACACTTTTTTTTTGTCTCAGATCCTACTAGAACGATGTCTAGGCTGTGCATCCAGAACAACGAGTTCGAATGGCCCAGGTTGATCCAGCAACGAAAGATTCAGACTGGTGTCTCGGCCTGCAGTCCTACTCCATGACGTCCACCACCCTTAGAGACATTACCTCCACGTGTGCGAGCCATATCAACAAACTACTTTAAAATTATTTTTTATAGCATAAACACAATGCTTGAACACAAGTAATCAGAGAGTCATATTAAATTCAAACATACAATACACCGTGGCTAACGTCAAAATGAGCAACAAAACCCCAACCCTATTTCATTTTGCATTAATGCATAAATCCAGCGAAACCATGCAATGATTTACTCACACATACGATAAACAACTCCTAAATTCAATTTATCCAAATCGAACCCTACATCACCAAACCCTTAAATCAACATCAACTTGGCTTTAAGGAGACTAACCAACGATGGTAAAAGCACCGGAAAGCGTTTGAGAGAAACGTCAATTATGGGACGACAATGACAACAATAAGTCAACTTTAGTGGTGGCAAGAACAAAAATGAGAGAGAAGGGGGAGAGGAGAGCAACAGTCGTGTCAAATTTGATATTCGCGATTAGATTTTTAAATTGATCACATTTCTCAGTAACGAAGATTGCTTTAACATTCTTCGCCTTCCTCACTCGTGAAGAAATTAATAAACTTTGCCTTCCATGAGGACGGAGATGCTTTCAGCTCGATGGGCCTTAAATTACATGTGATATCTTTGCATTTAACACTGGCAAAGATCGGACCTAACTTCATGGATGTTAACTATGAAGACGAAGAGGGTAAAATAAAAATGAAATAAAATGGATATACATATTTGATAAATAATAAAAAAATATTATTTTTTAATAATCTATCTCCATTTGGAATGTCAATTATCTGAACGACAAATATTCAGAAAAAATTTCAAAATTGCCACTTTTCCTTCATTTAGTATGGTTTCTGCCTTCTCTCTTGGTGTGTTATTCATTCTACCCTATTTTACATGTTGGTTGTTATAAACAACAAATATCATAGAAATCTTCGCTGTTTAGAACAACGAAGCTTACACGCACCTCTCATTTATCTTCCATATCATTCTTCGTTGTTTGAAATAACGAAGATGACTACCATCTTGTTTTTTGAAACAATAAAGATCCCACAAACAATCTTCGTAATTTGATATAGTGAAAATTTTCTTTCAGCCTATACTCATTGTTTTAAATAACGAACTTCTCCGATATATAAGATAAAATAAAAGGTAGAATGAAAATTCTTCGTACTTTATAATAACGAAGATAATATAAAATAAAAGATAAAAGATAGTCGTTATTTTAAATAATGAAGAATGAATAGAATGAAGTAAAAGCTTCGTTGTTTTAAATAGAGAAGATCTATATAATCTTTGTTGTTGTAAAAAATAAAAATATAAAATATGATAAAATAGATAACAAACTAAGAACGAGTAAAAATAATAAACAAAAGAAATAATATAGTTTAAAAAAATTCAATCATTCAATAATCATTAATTAGACATGTGTTACTCCGTTATTTGAAAGCTTGAAGATAATTCATTTGTGTAAAGCCCACTCCTTTAATTACATGGAATCTCGCAAATTCTTGGATGCATCTAGATGAGTGTTCTCGTTCGGAAACAACATCGTTTTATGTCATTTTCACTAAAACACTCATTTCTATCTCAATTGAACTACCATGTTTATCAGATGAGTTGTTATTATGTTCATCAGATAAGCTGCAATGTTCATCAGATGAATTTTTATGTTCATCAGATGATATATTCATTCAATGAGCTGTAATGTGCATTAGATAATTAGTTCAACAGATGAGCAGTTATGTTTATCATATGATATGTTCATCAGATCAGATGATATGTTCATTAGATGAGTTGTTATATTCATCAGATTTGATAATATATTTATCAAATGAACTGCTATGTTCATTCTATTTTATAATGTGTTTATTATACTTAAGAAAAGATATAATATTTTAATAAAAATAAAATAAAACGAATTCGTTATCGAACGAGATATACAAGTGCCCTCAATCCACCTATGAATCATTGATGGAATCTCCCCTTACTTATCCAAATTGAAAGATAATTCAGGACTGCAGGCGCCAAGGGTCTGCATAGCTAGGCCCCACTCTTCAGCTCGAGTTACTTGTATCATAAGTCAACACTGTACGGGAATGCCCATCTCATCCCTATAGTACATCTTTCACCATCAAATTATCAGAAGAAAAATATATCAAAATATAACATTTGTATTAAACCCATCTCCAAGATTCAATCTTTTCAAATTTGGAGTTAGGTGACGAAAAAATGAAATCTTCAAATTGGGTGAATACTGTTGTTGTTTATGGAAACCAAATCCCTAAAGATTGGTTCTTCTTTTCCCCCAAACCACCACAATCCCCGGAGTTTCTTGTTGACAGCTCAGAGTAGGATCTTCATGCCCATCAAGAGATTTTTGAAATTCTACCATTTATTTTTAAATATCGTGCTAAGGATTATTTGGTGAAGTGGGTCGTTATAGGGTTTGATGGAGAGGAAGGGCAAGACGTCGCCGGCTACCCAGTTCATCAAATGTGTAATCGTTGGCGACGGTGCAGTTGGGAAGACTTGTCTGCTCATTTCTTACACCACCAACTCATTCCCTGCTGTTAGTAGATCTCACTCACTCTTCGCTGCCTCATGCCCAAAAGGGTGTTCTAATTTCTGTTTGATTTGATGTTGCCGCTGAGGTTGTTGTTTGTCGGGTTTTTCTTAGGATTATATTCCAACCATATTTGACAACTTCAGCACAAATGTGAGCTTCAACGGAAGCAAGTTCAATCTGGGTTTGTGGGACACTGCAGGTAAAAACATATGTAATTTTTTTCCCCATTTTCCCGAATTTGATTTGGCGAGAAATCAACATTGCTGGATGCTGACAAAGCTTTAGGCTGAGTTTTATATATTAATAATATATTCAAAAAATAACTGTAAAAATACTCATCTAAATTGAAAACAGAAGTTAGATTAATCAGCAGTCTAGGCATACAAGTTTGAGAGCATTGGTTGGATGTATGATGGAAGTTGAAAGATCCCCCGTCTGTTGTTTTGTATGGAGCACTGGATCTGAGTTTCTAAGACATTGTAGGCTGAGGAATCTTCGTTAGCTCTCATTTGAAACTTACTCAAATGCAACGTTTGATGGGATGATGTTTTTGTAAAACGGGTGATCGGAATCTTCGATATTTGATTCTCAACCTGTGGACCAAATCATACGTGTGCTTCTGCTAGTAAAATGAGAACATTGAGCAGTTATTTGTGAGCCCTGTCAGACTTGCGGCTCAAAGAGAACTTATTCGTCTGTCTTTGATCAGAGCAGGTCAAGAGGACTATAACAGGCTGAGGCCTCTCAGTTACAGGGGAGCTGATGTGTTCGTAGTCGCCTTTTCACTAATAAACGGATCCAGCTTTGAGAATGTGTACAAAAAGGTAGACATTTTTGTTAGTTTCCGTAAATTCATTTTGTTCGTACTCTAACGGGTGTATTTTCTTTGTACAAAAAGTGGCTTCCAGAGCTGAGACATTATGCGCCAAACATCCCCATTATTCTGGTTGGGACAAAACTAGGTAAAATCTAACTTCTCGCATATCCTCAACCACGACTTCGAGAGCCTCATGGCTCAGTTTGTCGTGCAGGCTCCGTCTTTGTTTTCTCAACCATATCACTATCTTGCACTTCTAGTACAGATCTCATGACTTGAGTTGCTAGACATTTTTGTCTTGTTTTTATTATCTTTCTCGACCCTTTTCGCTCCCTGCCTTACGACATGCTAACAACTGCAGACCTGAGAGATGACAAGCACTTTCTCAATCTGGATTATTCTGGAGCATCAGTGACTTCTACGGAACAAGTAGGCAATTACTATTTGCAGCTCAACTTCTATGCACATTTCCATTGATGGTCGTCTAAGTTCACAATTGCAGACATTTTCAACATTTTTTGAAGTGTTACTTCTTCTGGCGGCGGTCTGGTTAACCCATTAATCTCAGAAACTAAAAAGTTCCCAAAATCTGTAGCCGCACGAGTTTTGAATGCGAAATGAATTTAACATGAATCGAACTTTTATCAGGGCCAACAACTCGCACAGCGAATCGGAGCATGCGCATATGTAGAGTGCAGTTCTAAGACCCAACAGGTTCTGCTTCTTGCCACAGCATATCAATTCAAAAATGAATATTCCTATATAATAATTTGTATATAATTAACGACAGAATTAAACAAAAATAAGAGATTTGGTTTGCTTATCATTTCGATGCATGGGTTGCAGAATGTGAAAGCTGTTTTTGAGGCTGCTATCCAGGCGGGGATGCATCGAGGGTCCCAGAAATACAAGAAGAAAAAGAAGAAGAAGAAACAGGATTTTTGCTCCATTTTGTAACCTGCTGTTTTATTGTATTAAAAGGCTTGTTAATTCATCAGGAGTTGCATTCAAATATTGTCAAGCATTTGCACCAACCCAAAATACGTAATTTTGTATTTTATTAACTAATCTCTTATTGACGTGTATAATTTTTTTATTTTTTTGGTATTGTTTAATTTTATAATATAAATGAAGCACCATTTTAAATTGGCTATAAATTAGTTTGCATCAGGGAATATAATTTCCTTCAACTAATTAAAAAATAAATATAAAAAATATTTTCTAACAAAAATAAATTTAAAATATAAAAAAAGTTTAAAATCTAAAACTTATAGTATCAATATATTTTCATAAAAATAAAACTTAAAAAAATTAAAATTTCAAAAAATAAAAAAATTAAGAAAAATATAGTGTTTTGTATTTTTTTAATAATTTAGTATTTATTTATTTTATTTAATATTTAAGTCTAAAATTTATCTTGATTTAGCGTTAAATGAATGAACGTGTGAATAATGGATCTAAATTCATAGCCAAATAAAATGTATCTAAATCTGAATTCCACTAAATGGATCCGGATCTTAGCCATTAAGACACATACTTTCTCTATCATCATTGTGTCAATTTACCACTTCAAAAATCATATGACGTTGAAAAATCAAACTTGATGGACAACTTAGTATCTTAACTATACTACTCCAAAAAAATATGAAATCACAACTGTAATTCTTTGAATCAAATTATTCTTGGCTAATGGTTTGTCAAACAAGGAGCATTCGCCCACTTTTTTTTTTTTTTTTTTTGAAAAGATAAGGGAGAAAAGGGTAAATGAACATTTTCAGTTGATTTTATCAAATTTTTCTTATTTGGCTAGGAATCAAAATTGTGGCAAAGAAATACATTAAAGAGAATTGTTTAGAAACATTGAAGAGTTTTCGCACTTCGAAATACAATCGAGCGACAATGGTAGAAATACATTAGTAAATAGGTATTATTATAGCATTAATGAGCAGTATGATAGCATTAGTGCTTACCATTAATGTTGCATTATTGTATATCTTGTTTACAATTTTTCCTTATTCACTATGTATATAAATACATGCTACTACATATTTAAAAGATACGAAAAGTTATTCCAATTCAGTCCATCTGAATCTTTTGGGTTTTTCTTCTGGTTAGCTCAATCACGCTCTGGCGGTCATTTTTCTATAAGGTATCAAAGAAGTAAGACAATCTTCCTTACTCTCTTTCATCTTCATTGGCAGTGCACATCATGTTCAGCGCATCCTACACTCTCTCAAATAAAAAACTTTCTGAGAATGAGTGGAGCTGATCCAAATGAAGTTCATGCCACTGCCACTCAAATCAACCTAGTCAAATAGAAGAAGAATGTGACTTGTAGCCACTGTGGATTGGTAGGTCACACTAAAAAATTTTGTTACAAGCTGGTGGAGGTATCAAGCTCACTACAGAATCAATAAACAACAGAGCAATTTAGAGTAGGAGCCATGACCAATAAACAATGTAATATTCGGTGATCATGGGGAGTTCCAAGATCGGACTAGCACAAGCAACTCTTCACTTCACCAAGCTAGTTCAAATGCTAGCTACTAATCAGGCCCGACTAAAGACCTGTGCAGGTGGATCAACTGCACAAGAGCTCCAAATTTTAAAGGCCTCGAAAATCTTATTTCTCCAGTCAAATCCATACTGCAATCTTACCTTATGTGAGATGATCGTCAGAGCCTCACTACTGAAAATCTCATTGTCTATCTTAATCACCAGAAGCTAACCCTGATCATCACTTTCTAATATCGTGTCTTCTCCGTTTCTCAATAAATCCTAACCATACATGTATAGCTTCTGATTCCAGCGTTGCCCTCATTGCGTATAAGTAAATCAATTGCATAGAAATGAATCAGCTGCGTCGACATTTTGAAAATTCAAGTCATGTGCTAACTATTTCAATCTGATCCTCATCAAATCAAAAAAAAAAAATCAGTGTGTGGTAGAATTTGCAGTGAAAAAGTACTTTCCAGGGCATTAAGATTAATTAGAGTGAGCTATTTTGAATGGTACTTTTTCCATATTTTATGTTTGTCTTGAAGGTGTTTGATGAAATCTCTTAATAAAATTTGTTTTAATTTGATCATTTTCATCTTCACATATTTGATTTGTCAATAAAAGCATTAATTACATTTTTGTTGCTAAATTATGAGTTTCTTCCTTGCTGTAAAATTTTCATGAGTAATATTTAACGTCACAATATGACTTCATGACACCAATTATAGTGTATACTCGTATCACATGAATTTAGCATGTGTTTCTTGTATCCTTTAGCTTTAGAATGCATTCTGAAAATAAGGATAACATTAGAAGTATAGTATGGAGTCTTCCTCATATCACTTTTATTGCATCAATGGTTCAGCTCTTTATCAAAACAACAATGACTTTATGTGAATTATTTTGTATTATTATCAACATAGTTACTACTTAAAGAGAGTGATGTGAAATTTGTAATGGGTATGTCAACTAATAGTAACATTCTTCATTTCATTTTTAAATTGATTGATAGAAAAGTTCTTATTTACAAAATCTACATATTATTTTTTTAAAAAAAATTATTAGTATAAATTACAACGTACACACCCAACAATCAAGATTCGCACTCTAGAGTTGGGAATTGTCAGAAATCACCTCTCACCCACTTTACCACGAGACTATTCCCCTGATCAAATTAGCATCAATTAAAATGTACTTTGTTTCTGCATTAGATGCAATGAAAAAAGTTGCATAATGGTTTGAAGTATTAATATGGTTTAACATGAAAGAATAGCCTCAAATTTTTTGAAAAAAAGGCTCATTTAGATAGACAAATTAGAAAATATTAATAAATATTAATTTGTTTAGAATGATGATTGGTTAGTATTGCATTTTAACCGTGAAAAATCTAATCAAAATATTTTATTTTTAAAAAAAAGCCCATTTAAGTGTTTGCACTGGGACTCCAGAAAGGTTGAGCCAGCCCTACTCCCAATTCACACTATAACAGATAAGTTTGATTTTCTCAATGCTTCTACAACAAACTAATATTGTGGAATCACATACGACATACTTAGTAGGAAAAGTCACTTTATGCATCACTATGACAAACCCTATGATGTGGATAGCGGATAGTGGTGCATCTAGCCATATAACTCCACATATTTCTCTATTAAAAATGTGAGCACCTTGACCAATTCTTGTCAAATAACCATGCTAGATGGCAGCTCCTCCACTATCAAGCTCACATATTCATGTGTGTTGAATGAACATAAAATGCTGAAAGACATTCACATTATGTCTGAATTCAAGTTCAAATTGTTGTCTTTAAGTAAGTTATCACTGATGAAGGGTGTATAATATAATATCAAAATCGGGAAACAGTTCAAAGGCTGATGAAATTGAGAACAGATATATCAGCTTCAGATAAGGACTGATGCACAGGCGCGGGATGGTGTACAAGTGCGTGATGGTGTACAGGCGCGTGTTGGTGCACATGTGTTTCATGCGCCTTTTGTTTTCACAATCTTTGTCAGTTCTAGTTTTGTGAAATTGTGGCACAACGGACTGGACCATTCGCTCATTTCCAATTTATCTCTCATCTTAAGAGATGTATTTTTATCACTTATTAACAAGACTTCTAATATTCCCTGTACGATGTGTCCTATTGCAAGACAAAAAAAGATTACCATTTAAGAAAAATTATCAAATCATTATTTACATTTGGTTTGCTACACATGGATGAATGGAGCTCTTATGTAGCTGAAGGCACTACTCGTGCTAGGGACTTTCTAACCATAGATGTTGACTTGTCAAGAATGACTTGGACGTATTTGATGTAATAAAAGTTAGATGTCCTAATGGGGGTAAGACACATCTTTCTTATGGTGAACACTAAGTTTAAGAAAAAAATGAAGAGCATACGACAGACAACGAGGAATAGTTTGTGACAATAAGAATGATCTAATTATATGTCCATCAACTAGCATGTACCTACAAACCCGATCAAAATGGAGTCACTGAAGTAACCATAGACAGATCATTGAAGTGATTAGAGCCTTGAGTTTACAATCACACATTCTGAAATACTTTTGGGATGACTTTGTTATGATAGTGGTTCATCTAATTAATAGATTTCTTTCTGTTAAACTAAATCGAAGAAGTCCTTATGAGGTATTCTTCAAGCAAAACCCATCTTATAATCACGTATGTGTGTTTGGTTGCTTGTGTTTATGCAGAAATAAATTGGATAGTAAGGCAAGCCAATGCGTCTTCTTGGGGTATCCAGCAAGGCAAAAAGGTTACAAAGTATATGATTTGATAATCCATTAGACAATCATGAGATAGAATGTGAAGTTTTTTGAATCACGCTTTCCGTACAAAAGCATGGTGCACGATGAACACACTATCTTTCATGTGATTGTAGATCCTTCCGAAGAAATGATTAATGATGTGATCTCGGCACACATTGAGAAAGGAGATAAAGTTAATAAGATATAAATTTATGTCATAATGTATGATGCGGGAGAACCTCAGATAGAGAACTATGAAGTTGAGAGAGACGAACTTGTCCAAAAAAAAACCTAGAACGACCACAAGAAAGCCCAAGTGGGAAGTTGATTTATCATTGTGAGATGATAACTACTCTAACACATGAGTTTTCTTGTCCAAGTATCATCTTTCACATAAATGAAGTCATTGTATGTTGAGACTTGTCAAAATTCAGAATGGATGAGTGCCATGAAGAATGAGTTGCAAGCTTTTGAAGACAATCAGACATGGCAACTTATCAAAGCAGCACCAATAGAAATCAAGATAGTAGGGTGCAAGTTAATTTACAAAGTGAAACATAAATATGATGGTAGCATAAAGAGATACAAAGCTCATTTAGTATGCATAAATATACCGAATCGGAGGGTCTAATCTATATAAAACTTTTGAGTCAGTGGTCAAAATGACCATGATGAGATCTTTGTTGGCAGTTACCTCAATTAGAAACTTTACCTTACACCGATTGGACGTAAATAATGCGTTCTTGCATGGTGATGGTGAACTGGATGAAGATGTTTATATGGCTTTACCACCAGACTTCTAATCAAGGGCTAAGGAAAACTTATTTATAAGCTAAATAAGAGCATTTACGATGTGAGAGCTTTCCAAATCCGATAGAGGGATATATTTATGCCAAAGAAAATATGTATTAGACTTGATAACTTAGATAATTCACTTGGGATGCAAGTCATGCACCACTCCGAGTGATGTCAAATACAAACTAGGTACATCTAACGCTTCTCCTCTTTGTGATAGAGTAGGTTACAAGAGACTTGCGAGAAGACTCCTTTACTTAACAATTACGAGACCGGACTTAGTCTATGCAATCCATATCCTGAGTCAACTCATGGAATGTCCTACCGAGAATCACATGAATGCAACTATGCGGGTCCTCAGGTACATTAAGAGTGCACCAGCCCAAGAATTATTATTTCCGAATAGTTATGAGATAACATTACAGACATATTGTGATGTCGACTGAATAGCTTGCACATACATAAGAAAGTCAATAACGAGGTATTGTATACTTTTCCGAAAACACCTCATAACTTAAAAAGCAAGAAACAATATATTATTTCAAGGTCTTAAGCGGAGAGTGAGTATAGGTCATTGTCTCACACATATTGTGAGTTGTTTTGGATATCTCACCTTTCACATGAGGATGAAGGTTCAAACTCCAATAAGATTGAGGTGCGATGACAAAGTCACCATCCACATTATTCACAATCTGGTCTTTCACAAAAGGTCTAAACATATTGAGTTAAATTGCCACCTTGTTAGGAATCACATCAAATACAAATTCATAACTCCTACGTTCATATCTTACTAAAAGCAGCTAATCGATGTATTCACAAAGCCCCTGACATTTCCGCAACTTAAGAAAAACATAAACAAGTTGGGTTTGTCCAACTTCCTCCATGCACCCGCTTGAAGGGGGTGTTGATTTCTAGAGCAAAATATGGTGAACTGTATGTACACTAGAGATAATTGTCTAGAAACATTTAAGAGTTTTCATACATGAACAGACTACCGAACGATAGTTATAGAGATATATTAGTAAATAAATATTTTTATAGCATTAATGTAGCATTATGGCATAACATTATTGTATAGTCCGTTTTCAGTTCTTTCCTTACTCACTGTGTATATAAACACATTCTACTGCATAAATAAAAGATGAGGAAAGTCGATTCAGTTAATCCGAGTCTTTTGAATTTTTCCTTCCATTTGCCGGTCTCTAGCAAGCTCAATCACACTTCAACGGTCTGTTTTCTACATGATCTCATACGAGTTGACATTCTGATTGATGGGATATCATATACAAATGTTGAACTTAATTTAAGATGCATGATGTCACTTGTCACTGTCGGACACTCATCTAGTATGCTTTTAAAACGGCAAAAAACTTATTCTTATAGAAGGGGAATCCTGAAAATGTGGTGGATCCAATTTGTCAAAAAACTTAAATACCAGAAAAAGAAAATAGAAACCAAAATAGTGTGTGCTGCATTCAGTTCAACGAGGATCGATTTGATGCTTTCTTGTTCTGACTCCTCAACCATACCCTAAACAACCCGATTCATTTTGATATTATGCTGTGAATTCTGATTATGTCAAAACGCCACATGAATCTTCATTCACGTCTTGATCATATCTATAATAGACTCACCCAAAAATCACTTAAACAATGCACATGTATTGACTTCAAAGAGCGAATCCATGAACTATATTGAGCATCTTCTCCCAACAACCCCAATTTCAATACTCAATTGCTTCCTTTTACCTAATTTAATCCTTTATTAACTATAAAATGAAGTTTTTAATTATAGCAAGTAACTGCTGTAGCCTCCATTTATGGCCGAGCGATTAAATAATTTGGTGTGAAGTTTTTATTGGCATTCGTATCTCTGACTTTGGGAATAAAAGATCACCCCTAAGCTAGTAGGCCACCACCTTGATGACGATTTTAATATCAATAAAAATTTTAATCAGATTTTTTTTAATTTTTATTCTTCACGCTCGGCTATTTGCTTATCCATCAGTTTTCTGTTTAATTTTTCTTTATATTTTCTTTTTTATTTTCCGACATACTCTACTTCTCCATCAATTTGATTTATTCAACAATTTATAGTAGTTAAGAAAATTCTTAGATTCAAAAAGGTTAATTTATTTTTCATTGGCGTTAGAGATGGTAGTTTTGTTCGGAAAGCTGAAGGAGACGATTGAAGGGTTTGAAGGAGAGAAATAATGAATTAGATTTTTGAATACGATGATGAACTCAATATTTGAAAATAAAATTAATGATGGTGGTGATCATATTTTTCTTTGATTATCAGTCACACTGAGTCCATTCAATTCTTGAAAAATAAATATTTATTTTACTGAAATGAACATATAGATCATTCTAAATGTATATTGGTTCATTTGAGTGAATACTGAGTTTAATCACGTTAATGCAGACGCGGTTACATTGAGGGTATAATTTCAATTAAATTTTTAATTTTGTCCTCCAAATTTAATCTAAAATTTTAATTATGCAATTTTGTCCTTTGGAAAAAAAAAATCTTGGAGCCGCCACTGCTTTGATAGTGTTCTAAGATAAATTTTTTATCAAATTTATCTTTGAATTGAGATATATGGAATATAGACTATAAATTGAATGTCCATGTGGGACATGGATATTAAGTCCAAGACAATAAATTCTATTCTTTAAAATAAATATCTAGTTCAATAAATGAATATCCAATTCATTCACGAAACATTGAGTCTTTAAATGAACAAACTAAAAATAAATATTAACAATTTTTTTTATTTAAATTAGGAGATTTGAGGATGATTATTTTGTGAAGATATGAGTGAGAAGTAAAAATTCAAAATGTACATTAAGTGTTTGAAAATTAATACTAAGTTCCTTAAAAATAAAAATCATGTGCACTAAAATGGATGATAAAATGAACATAGTTAATTAATTGAAAATAAAAATGCTCAAAGTTGTGCATTCATAAATTCATGCTTAAATTGAAATATTTGTATACGGTATTGTTAGCAACAATTTAATTAGTTGTAATCATAAAAAAGATTATTCAGGGAAGAATTTAAAAACACAATATAACTATTTTTCAATTTAAAATAAACATTACCGGTAAATAAATCAGACTTAAAATCAATATCATTCATTTAAAAATGGACGGACGAATCAGAAGATAGATCAAATCTTTTAAACATAGTTATCACTGAAATTAATGAAGTTGGGATTCAAACTCATCCCTTTAAAAGGGCAAGCTGACGCTCTAGCTATCAGACTATCAACCTCTTTTCTTACTTTTTTGATAATTGACAAATTAAATTTCATATATAGAAAATATTACATGTAATTTGACAAATGATCGATCCAACTTGAACTATTATTAATTCAATCATAAATTAAGAACCGAAATTCTGATTGGTTTGACCTCCCATCTGCTTCAGATAAATATAATTTTAAAGCACCTAAAAATATTACTTTGATGTCGGGTTTTGGTCAAATCAATGATGTTTTATGCCAATGAATGAGTTTATGACATGTAATTGCTGTGAAGATGGACCAAAACAATGAGCAGACTTATCACAAACAATTCAACAAATCTTATTACATGGTCAACCTAATTAATTTACTCGAACATCTCATTCATTGAAATGTGCAACCCTAAATTCATTATTTTAACACATTTTATTTTTCATTTGTTTAATGATCGGCTAAATAAGATAAAATGGATATTAGCATTCAGGTTTTAAATGACAGCACAATAAATTAATTTTAATTATTTAAAAGTAGAATAGTATGGTTTTGTGATCGGCTAAAAGATATCATTTTGCAAGATTGAGGACATAAAAATGTATATAAATATGTATTGAAGTTAAACTGAAAATGTATATTATATTATTATTTTTTATTGAAAAAATGGTTCATTTAAATATAATAAAGTATTCATGTCAAAAAAAACTTTACACATACATTCATTAAATTTAATTTTATAATCATAGACTGAATATTTATTAATTAAACAATGCTATTTTAGAGAAAATTAGGTACCTATTTAAGAACAGCGTGCCCTTGACCACAATATCATTTTATTGTCCTTTTAAATTAAAATCATTTTTTAAAGTTCTTTTTCCCCTTTCGAAATGACAATATTGCAATGGTTGTCTTTTTAACAAGGAAATTTTAATAGGAATCTTATTAAGGACTGTGAAGCCAAATATAACAATCTTATTTTGATTTTTAATATTCATTCTCCATATGTCACGTGTACAATAACTAAAGTAATAATATTAATTAAATTATAATTTGCACAACTATCTCTGTTTTTAGAAAAATCAATCTTGTTTTGGTTAAAATTATCATAATTTTCAATTGCTGTATACTGATATGTTTATATGAGATAATCATCATTTCTTATTTTCCCTTTTATGGTTTAGTATTTGAATAATATATTTTGTAACATAATCTCTATTTTTTTCTATTCATATTATAAGAAAATGATGGTCAAATTATCTAATCTAATTCCAAATATATTCTTACTCAAAAAAAAAAAAAATATATATATATATATATGGCACATTCAGCAACAACTTAAATATATTTCTCCACCAATGGCAAAGGTGTCAAAAGATAATTAACATTTGGAAATATGAACCGTATAATCCTCTTCCATACTTTCTCACCTTACTTTTATAGCCTTTTCTCTTTATAAATAAATTTATTATATGTTTTTTGTCATGCTATCCATTTACCATTACACTTGCTATTTTTTCCATTTTAAAAAAGTATTACAATACTTTTATACAGAGGCGGATCCACTTGGAACTTGGAAGCAGTGTCCATCGAATCCCACCTAAAATATCTCTACTTATGGTAAAACAAAAAATAAAGAATTTTCTATGCATAATTTCAACTATTTTTTTAATTTTGTCCCCTTAAGTTCAATTCAAAATTTTGATTATATAATTTTTCCACCAATAAAAGAAATCACAAATAAAATAATTAAATAATGCTAATTGCGTACAGGGCTTCCACTACGTCACAAAGCTTATTCGAATTAAATCCTCCAGTTAAAAAATCGTTCATTCAATAACCATTTCTTTCATCACCTTCCTCTCATTCTTCTTCAACAAAAAAAAAAACTGATAATCTGGAGGAGGAAGTAGCAGAGACGTTATCTTGATCATATACGACTTCCGCCGATGGCCGATAAGGCGAAAGTCTTGTCGGGCTACAACCTCTGCGCGGTGGCTTCCGGGATGGCTTTTGTGAGCCTTGTTCTCGTGATCGCTTTGTTGCCCAGTACTACTCCTATCTCGCGCTTCATGATCTGGTCCTCAAAGAGTCAGAACGAACATGTAATTTTCTCGAATTTGCTTACACATTTGATGCTTTGATTTTTCAAGATGACAATTTTCTATGTGACATGTTTCTGTGTGTAGAATTTTGTAGGTGAAGAAGATGAAACACTCGACTCCATGTTGACCCGAACGGCGAGATCGCAGAACAGGACGCTGATCGTAGCAGTGGTGAACAAGGCGTACGTGGAGAACGAGGTTTACAGCGGCTCTGCGACAATGCTGGGCACGTTCTTGGAGAGTTTCTGGCTGGGAGAAAACACGAGACCCCTTTTGGATAATCTGCTGCTGGTCGCTGCGGATCAGACCACATACGACAAGTGTCGATTTCTTCGATTGAATTGCTACAAGATGGAAACCGACGGGGTGGATTTCGGCGGGGAGAAGCTTTACATGTCTGACGATTTCATCAAGATGATGTGGAGCAGAACGCAGCTGCTTCTCAATGTCCTCAAGCTTGGCTTCAACTTTATTTTCACCGTAAGTCAATGCTCTGCACTTAGTCCACACGATTTACTACGCCATATTATTATTAATATCCGTATAAATAATATCATATATTTAGAAGGTATTATTAATTAATACGAGTTTTCAAAAATAAATTTTCTCTCATCGCATTATTAATACGTATTCATATTTTGTACCAAACACATCACCATGTTATTAATAATACAATCTCGTTCCTAATTACCATGGTATTCATATTAGCTCATTCACTAATTAGTTATTATATGCTATTTAAATTTATTTATAACTCGTCATTTATAAATTAATTTAATTTTTTTTGATAAATGTTGTTCAGGACACAGATGTGTTGTGGCTGAGGAATCCATTCATGAATCTGAGCAATGATATGAACATCGACTTTCAAATCAGCTGTGACGATTTAAATCCAAATTCTTCATTCACAGATTGTCAAATAAACACCGGTTTCTACTTTGTCCGTTCGAACAATCGGACAATCGCTCTGTTCGACAAATGGCATTCCATGAAGGACAATTCGACCGGTAAAAAAGAGCAAGATGTTCTAGTAGACCTCATCAGGGACAACATTTTCGACAAATTAAATTTGACAGTGCGATATCTTGATCCGCTTTATTTTAACGGATTTTGTTCGGGAAGGAGGGACATTCGGGTGGTGACGACCGTCCACGCCAATTGTTGTCGGAGTATTCGGGCCAAGGTGAGCGATCTGACAGCCGTGCTGCGTGACTGGCAGGCGTACGAAAGGAGTGGTTTGTTGAGAAAAAACGCAGTGAATGGGACTGCTGGCACTCCGGGTGCTGGTGTTGGTAATGAAACGGTGTCGTATGACTGGTCTGAGCCTGTTAGCTGCAAAAATTCATGGAGTAAATGAGGGGGACATGTAGTTTGAGTGCAAGCTTTGAATGTACATATGGTGGCACTCATTTTGCAAAACGTCAACATCTTTTTGTGATATTGGTGATAGAAAGACACATGTTTTTTTGGTTATCTATTTTTTCATACCAGAGGCCGAATCGGTCAGAGTTCCGGTTCTCAGTTTTCCCGATTGAATTGACGGTTGAAACCGGTTCAACTGTCGATCCAATTACAGGTAATTATTACAATATATTAAATTTAATTTGTTAATTATCAAAATAACGACAAGACAGATTGATAGCCTGATGGTTAGAGCATCCGTCTAAGTTGCCAAATGGTTGGATTTGAATCCCAGGATTGACTTTTTTAATAAAATGAATTTTTATATGTGCATAATATGCAATTAAGCTTTAGTTAAGCCAATAATTATAATAAATTGGTTCAACCGGACTGGTCCGATTTAATGATTTTATTATAAATCGGTTGGTTTATCTTGTTTTTTCGGGTTAATAATGCGACCTGATAATAATTTCAAATCGCATCGGTATCAGATTCGATTTCCAATCCAACTGATCGAACCAGCCAGTTCGGTCCGACTTTCTGTTAACTGTGGTTTCTTATATTGAAATAGGTTTTAATTGGATTCACCGAGAAAATGAAATTGGTTTGGTATGGAATTGGCAGAAATTATGTTCACAAGTAATCTGACTCTGGCGTGTGATCAAGCTAGAGCAAGACATGCCCTTAGGATGATTAGAAGCCAAGTCACTCAAATTACAAGTACCAAATTAACATGACTGCATCATTGTTGCCATAATTTAAGTTGAGGAACACGTTTCAGCATCCGTATATTCAGGTGCAAAAATTCATACTTACATCTTAACGCATAATTTCTCTCTTATTTGTAGTCAGACTTGTAGTAAATTATTAATTGATATGTCGTATTATTTGAATTATATGATTCATTGTGTATGATTACTTGATCTTTAAGAATTATATGAGAGTTTTTGTATTGCAATTTAGGTGAAGTAAAAATCTTGGGATATTTCCATAAACTGAACATAAACCCGCTTTCATAATTGGTAGTTCTAAATAAATAGTCTAGGATTAAATACGGATTAACTAGGTTATTAATGCCTATAACAAGCCTTATTTTCTCATTTGGTTATGACTCGATCTTAGTAAAATTATTTGGCTGTAATTGATCCTGAAATGAACATTGACATATATGAAGGATAAAAAATATGCTAGTTTGCTGAGTGAAGAGATTGAATGTTCTTGCTAAATATTCAAAGTGATGCAACAAAGTGTCACTAAGCTTACTATGAATATTCATTTTAGCTACAATATCTATAACTTTGGCATCTCAATTTCAGAAGCCCTAAACTCTTTTCAAAGAAAGGAGACTATGAAAGGTCTTCCACACATCCATAATCTCGATCAAATGTGTGTTTATGTTTGTAGATCCATCAAATCAAGTTCAATTTGGTTAATAACTATTTTCTCCTATTCATATATGCCATGTTTGTATTTATTATATTTAATAAATTTAAAACTCTCATGGAGAGAAAAAATGTCTTAAAAATAAAATATTTGATATTTGATAATACAGGCGAGTTCACATCCAACAAATTCTACAAATTTTACGAAAATTATGGAATTTGATGCCCTCACATGCTGTTTGAATTCTCCCAACTAAACCGAATAGAACAAAATAGAATCAAGATCATTCTCAATATGACTCGAAGCAAAATGGTCAACTTTTTTGAAAGAAGTGATAGTCTGCACCGTCCAACGAAAAAATCATATCCGAGAAAAATTCAAAAAAATGACACCATAAGAAGGATGAAGTGAAATTATTGGTTAATCCACTATTAATTATATTTAGCTATCAGATTATTAGATAAATACACTCCCTCGGGTAGTCCCTCCAATACGATGCAGATTTTATTGTTTAAATCATTTAATAAATGCCGAGTTATGCTTCAATGAACATGCAATTATTGTTCAGTGAATATATAAAGCTATTTGAATTAATATGTATTTATCAAAAAATGAATATATCAACATATTAGATGAATGCATAATTTATTTCAATTATTTTTATATAAATTGATTAAAATAATTGAAAATGTTATTTATTTAAATAAATATAATGCACTCATGCTCAAGGTTGTGTTTGGTTTAGAGAAAATTTGAGGGGAAACAAATTTGTGAGAAAATGAAATGAAATTTTTTGTATGGTTGGGAGAAAATTGAAGATGGAAGTCAAATAAAAAGTTAAATGAAAATATAATAAATTTCATAAATTTTCTACACATTCACTTTCTCTCACATTTTCCTTTCCCTTAAAATTCTCTCCAACCAAATATTGCCTAAGGCTGTGTTTGGTTTAGGAAAAATTTAGTGGAAAGGAAAATGTGGAGGAAAATTGGTAAAATCCAATGTTTGGTTTAGATGGAAAATATGAGAGAAAGAAAATTATGTGGAAAGTTAGAAAGAAAGTTAATGTAAGTTAAAAGAAGTTTTAAAACTTTCCTTCAAATTTTCCATTCTAAACCGAACAAAGGAAAATAAGATGGAATCAATAATGAATTTCACTTTTCATCAAATTTTCCTTTCCCTACAATTTTCCCTAAACCAAGGGAAAAAGTGACGGAAAGAAGAATTTGAGGGAAAATCGAAAGGAAATGGAATTTTTGGAGGATTCCATCTAATTTTTTCCTTGTTTGGTTTCATAAGGAAAATGTCAAGAAAATTGTTAGGAATTTATTTCATTTTCCATAATCATGAAAAATTTTGTTGAAAATACGTGGAAAAATGTCAATCTTTCATCAATTCATACATCGAATTTGATGAAATACATTGGATTTATTCAAAAAAAGATTATTTATATTAGATACATTGAATTTGATTGGATTGATTTGTTAGAGATAAGAATCACATTTTCCATCTATTTTTCCTTCCTTCCTATTTTCCATCTAAATCAAATAAAGGATTTTATTAATTTTTCATCAAATTTTCCTTTCCGCCTAATTTTCCCTAAACCAAACACAGCCTTAATGAATGTATATTTATAAACCAAACACCAGAGACTAATTGACCCAACTAGATATATTAAAGTACGATTGCAACCAGGTTCGTCTTAAGGAACTATTTTTGAGACACCAAATACCCTGTTCTGTATTTATCAGAGAATGGTTTGCTGAAACACGAACATGGGGCCATAAATGGGTCGATCATATTAGATCTTAGTACACAGCCTGCGCCTACAACCAAACTGTGACTGCTCAACACAGTATATACAATTGTAAAACACGAAACAACGTCATGAACCAAGTGTGTTAGAACTTCTGGAACCTCAACCCTATCAAGTAAGAAGTTTATGAGATGGTATATCTTCAAGGCACTGAATCCCATCAAGTAATAATTCTTTCTCCAGCTGTCCACGTGTAGCTTTCATCACAGTCTGATAGAAAACAACATACATGAGACACATGGGATACTTCAAGTATATCTCAGTAGCTTTCAAGAAAAATTGTAATAGCATTTTCAAGAGGCGACGCAAGCCCGTCGGTGGACATATCAACATTGATCGTTAAAGATTTCAGCTCAAGAATACTCACATTGAAGTCCATGTATGATGCTCGCATGGCAAGCCATCGCTGGTCCATTAACTTGAATGCAATACAGTACAACAGATCAAATGCCGAATCATTTTCTGCAGATGATAAATGGAACATTGACTCAATATGTAGGATAAGAGTGATTCCTTTATCCGAGCCACAAATTCGATTGTATTCGGCTTCCTTCACAATTTGAAGAATGAAATTTACACACAGTCGATAATTGGATCCACTATTCAAAAACATTACCTGAAAGAAATTTCAAGAAAGTTGCTCCCACCAGTGTTCTAGGTTTCACTGCAGGAAAAAGATAACATTCAAACTCTAACTAACTAAAGACCATCTATTAGACCATTTAATTGCCAAAATATCACATTGGTCCTTAATTTCGGGTAGAAATCTGAATAACCACACAAACCAACCCTTATAATATGTGGGGAAAAAAAACTGCTGTCGCATAAGCTGTCTACTCACATTCTTTAACAACCCTCCAAGGGGCAAACACGATTCTAAAATTTTAACAGCATAACAGAAGCATGTTCATATAAAAATTCATTCAGACTGAAAATGTATTGGAGTACAAACCAGCTTCGAGGTCGAGCATCTGAATTAGCATGAATGTGATGTTTACACCAGCAACCGCAAAAGGGTACTCCCACAATGCCCTCTCACCGTCCTGCTTTCTAAGAAGATCCTGGTACGACTTCTGTAGGCACAAAATTGCAAATCACTAAATCTTTGTTAAGTGTAAAGTGTACACAGATAAGAAAATAAAATGCTCCTCACAGTAATTTGTCAATCGACCAACATAGATGCAAAAGTCAGGATATACGAGATCACCGAAATAAAAACAACAAAGCATGTGGCCCATGAATACACAAACCAAAGGAGCATTAATATTGCAAAGAAAATTTTGAAACCACATACTGGAAAATTCTTGGCAAAGAATAACAAGTTCTCCAATGATATGAACCCACCGCCCCTATAAAAAAAAACCTCAATAAGACTTCAATGAACTACATAAAAATAATACTGAATTCAAACGTATATCAAATTAACTGAAACACAGCCTCACCGGAAGTCTGTTGATGGATCTTTTCCTTGCCAACCCATTTCCTTCCACTGTTCAGATATGAGACCAAACAGTTCTTCCTCAGGAAATGAGGCATTCCACAGATCCATTAATGCTTCCTGCATCAACGTTGAAAATAGGGGATGTAACTATGCGTTTCAGATAAATATAGCTATTATAAATCCTACTTTGTTTATTCATTTCAGATATAAAGGCTGCTCACTGACCGAACACTGTCACTTGTTTAAGGTACCTGATGCTCAGGAATGGAACTATCATAGGCAACTTCCATCCTTTTTTGAAGCCTCAACAAGCATTCCTCCTACAAATCAGCATTAAATCAATCTACAAATAAGCATTATCAAACTAATCATAGATGTGATAGCAAAATGCTACATGTAGAAGAAAGTTTCACGAGGCTAATCTCTTTACCACATTGATTAAAAGTATCAAATACGATTCAATAACAATACCTGGGATGGGGTCAAATCAAAAGACGGGCGAGACTCGGTCTCTGATCCTTGAACACAAACACAAGAAAGGCCTCTACCGATCCATGCTGTTGATCCAGCCATAACTTCAGCTGTACAGACGCAAGCCACAAAATGCTAACACTTTCAGATATTAATTGTTAAATATCTTATAATGGTCATGTCTTCCTAACAGTAGTAGCACATGTTTACCAAGTCGATAAAATAAGAAGGGATGAAATATATGAGTACCAAAACACCAAAACTCTACCAGTGCTTCAACCTTAATAAGTTGGCATACCAATCACATACAAATGGTCTACACATGATACATGCTGAAAATGTTCAGTCACTAATTAAATGCCAACATATCCCCCTAACAATTTTAGCAAAACTGGCAGCAACACGTACAATAACTACCAACTGTTGGAATGGACCTCACAGCAGCACCATTTCCATCATCAGCAGTAAAAACAAAATTAACAAACACAAATAACATCATTTTAGCCAATCCAAGCCAGCCAGATCCAAAACCTACCAACAAGGCTACAACTGAATGGATGTATGAGAGAAGCATAAATTGCTAGCATTACCTGACGTGGCATTGCAATTGCTTCCCCGCTCCAAACCCTGTGAAATCCTCCTGACCGCCACAAATGACTCTCCTACTCCTGCTCCTCCTGCCGCACCGCCGCGATCATCCATTTTTCCTCTTCGTCCGCAAACCAACAAACTAGACACTCAACAACAACATCAGCGAAAACACAGTAAATCACTTCACGCTCCCAATCGGATCCCCGAGCAAGAAACGCCGGAGGAAAAGGAATCGGTCGCGACTGAATATGCTCACCGCGGCGTGAGTCAGTGAGCGCGAAATGGCGGCGGATGGAGGCGAGGAAGCTGCGCGGGAGGTGAATAGCGGACGAGGCGATAGAAAGTGAAATTAGGGTTTTAATAAGATCTGCGAATGAATGGGGAAGAGAAGAGAGAGAGAGAGAGAGAGAGAGAGAGAGGGTGCGCCCGACCTGTTAGCGGTTACTTTGCTTATCTCTCTTTGCGATATTGTTATTAGTGTCGCGCTTGTCATTCCGCCAGCAGGCGTCGGCACGGATTTTTCCAATTTTATATTAGAAAGGCACCCGTCGTCCCGACGGTTTGGTTTGAAAAAAATTAAAAATCGAACCAAATTATTAGTCATCATTTTTAAAAATATGAAACTGTACACCGAAAGATTAAAGGCACCCGTCGTCCCGACGGTTCGGTGTAAGAAAAATTAAAAATCGAAACAAATTATTAGCCATCACTTTTTAAAATATGAAACTGTAAACCGAATGATTTTTTAAAATTTGAAATCAAACCGAACCGAACCGGACCGAACCGGACCGGACCGATCGGTTCGGGAGCGTCGCGATTGAAACCCTATTCTGTTATATATATAGATTGTGATCCGAAGCTTTCAAGTAACAAACAGAAAAATATATATATATTATTTTAAATATTAACAACTAATTATATTTAGTAATTTCTTTTATAAAAAACATGTGGTATAAGTATAATAGTGATTCAGGTGGTTTTTAATTAGAATAATCTGGTTTGGCATGATCATGATCCTTTTATATTTTCGTCTAATTTCTGGTTATTTGAGCACAAAAACATGTGTAGATATAATTTTTTAAAATTTTTTTCCACAAAAATCTTTCTAAATGTCCTCCATTTTTTAAATTTTGGAGAAATGTTTACTTAGCCAAATGCCGTTTCACATAGGGCTGTAAGTGAGCCGATGTATTTGAGAGCTGCTCGCGAACGAGCTCGGTTAGTACTCGGTCAAAGATCGTTTGTTAATAAACGAGTCGATCACGAACAACAATTATAAGCTCGTTTAATAAATGAGCTGAACATGAGCCAGGGGTGGTGCTCGACTGTTTATGTTCGCTAACAAACTCGATAAGAAGCTTGATAAGAAGCTTGATAACTTTATTAAAAGATCGATGACTTACCGACTTAAACTAGAATGTAGCTCAAATTCAAACATGTCAATCTATCATAGCAAGAGTTAAAAATTTAAAATTAGTGAAGATGACTACAATAATTAACATAAATTTCATCTAATATAATGAAATAGATGTAACTTATGTCCATCATTTGAGCCAAACATGAACACTGAGGTATTCAACTCATTTATTGGCTCGTTTAAAAGTTCCATTTAAACTCGTTTATAGCTCGTTTAGACTCGACTACGTACTTTTTTTATAAATTTATAAAGTTACTAGTCAATAGAGTAAGATTTTTTAACGAGTAGCTCATTTAAAAATCGTTCAAACTTGTTTAAACGCTCGTTTATCATATATATTAAATTTTATATTATATCAATCCAAATGCTCGAGTAAAGCTCGAGCTCGGCTCGAACTCGTTAAAATTAAACGAGCCGAGCTTGAACATATATTTTAAAAGCTCGTTAATACTCGGTTCGAGCTCGAACTCGTGAAATCTTACATGAACGAACATGAACATTTTACTATTCGGTTCGACTCGGCTCGTTTACAGCCCCAGTTTCATACAATGGTCTAATAAAGACCAATCGCAATATAAAATAACGGTTTAAGAGTTATAAGATTAGTTATCAAATAGTAAGTCCTCAATTGGACGCATGATCCTCTAGTTTCAAATAGGTGTTGGAAGAGTTGACACTTAAGTCCCAACTGTAATATGAAATGGCGATTGAGCTGGTTCCAACGCCGATTTCAAATAGCAATTCAATCAAAATCCTAACAGTTTTAGAATCCAACGGAAGCACACACCAAACAAAGAACGAAGATGAGAACTAGACACGATGAGCAAAATAAACAATCAAATGAAGACAAGAACACATTATCAAAGACCGACAATAATGATTAAACCAGTCAACAAGACACCGGTGATTCCATAGATTCCACACTCCATTAGGATGAGAGAGACGTCCTCAAGGACATTGAACTTCTACCAGACTCCAACACCAACAACAACCACACAGAAGCAACAACCCGAGTCGTTGTTGTTCTGACCCTAGTAAGTCACATATGCTCTCTTTCCAGGCTACACTTGCTTATGTGGAAGCCGATAATAAATTATCAATTTAGTTTCTTTTCATCAGAATCATTGTTAGCGATTGGAACTTATGTAGATCAGATGTCGTTTCAAACCGGCGTTGGATTAAATCCATTTACTGTTTCAGAAGACGGTTGGTCCTCTTTCCATACCGGCTTGAAAAGACGGCTCTTCCACATGTGCAATGATCGGCCAGCTGACTGAGCAACTAGCCTACTCACCCTCCCAACATGATTGTATAAAAATAAGTCATTTGTTGAGTATTATGGCTAATTACCAAGAGCAAACTAATGAAGAGCACAGGAAAAGAGCGGCTCAGAGCGTCGAATACTATTTGATTAGTATTTATAATAGTAACACTTGGTACATATTTATTAAATCACTCATATATCATACCGCGGGGTTTCTCCCCTACAACCTCAAGCCCACTTAATAATGGTCCACAACTACTAGTCATGCTACCATGATACACTGAGATTCAGCCTTTCGCATCTCAAAGCGACCTGGAGTTCCAGTTCTTCTAACAACTGCAAACATTCAACAAGTCTAAATAGTGTTTGAACTTTTCGGAAGTAACTAGTTTAGTCAACATATCAGCTGCATTCTCTGAAGTGTGAATCTTCTGTAACAACATCTTCTCATATGCAATTAACTCTCTGATCTTATGAAATCTCACATCAATATGCTTAGTCTTGGCATGATACATATGATTTTTTGCTAAATGAATAGCATTCTGACTATCAAAATGCAACTGAACTCCACCTTGTCGAACACTCAATCCCTCTACCAACTTTGTAAACTATAATGTCACTTTTGCTACTTCAACCACTTTCTCATGTATTCTGCTTTAAGTAGTAGATAACGCCGCAACAGAATGAACAATTGACTTTCAACATATATGCCCTCCACAAAGAATAACAACATACCAAGTAATATATCTTCTATCATCCAAGTCACCTAAATAGTCTGAATCCACAAATCCAATAACTGATGGATCATTCTGCTGACTAACAAACACAATATCATGCTCTACATTATCTTTCAAATGCCTAAAAATTCACTTAACTACCTCCCAATATCGTCTATCTGATTTAGACATATAATTGCAATCTTTGTGGTATGTGCCTTGACACTACTGGATTTGCTTCCTTTTTGAATTACTATTCGTTTTATGCCTTTAACTGATTTTTCAATAATTAGTGGCTTAGTATTTTTTTTTAAATTTTTTGATAGGATAATTATTTTAAAATTGTTACATATACTTTATAAAGTTTCTGGAACTCGTCGTCTGGGTTGTCGACTTCCGCCGATATGCAATCGCCATGTGCCGTCGCCTGCGAATCGCGGACGAGCGCTCTCCACCAGCAATTTCTAGGGTTTCAGTTTCACAACGCGCTCCCTCCTCCATTTCCCTTACTGACCGCCAAGCGCCGGAGCTTATCAGTCGTCGCCTGCAATTTCAGCGGTGGTCGCGGGCCGAAGAGTAAGAAGCTGGTGAGCCAGCAGAAACCCAGGGACGGGTTGCTGAAGGGGAAGGAGAATGTGTGGAGCGTGGATAATGAGATGGCGAAGGCGGAGAAGGAAGCAGGGAGAGGGAAGAGGAAGGGGAAGAGAGGAGGGAAGAGAGTGAAGACTGTGAGGAAGCGGAGTAGCGATGGGAGGGTTGTGGTGTCGGGTTCCATGTTGGTGGAGATTGAGACTGTTCTTCAAACTCAGGTAGTTTGATGTTTTCGTTGTGGTTTAGGTGGTTGTCTACGGCCATATGGTCGGGTGCTAAAGAGGGCAAGAGATGAAAGTTCGAATCTCTTGATAATCGTGTGCGAAGTAATTTACATTTAATAAAAAAAATAAAAAAAATGGTTGGCTGGGCTTTGATTTCGTTGCGGTTGAGTAATGCTGCCTTGTTTATTTTGAATCAACTCACTGAGAACATGGCCTGAAAAATTTGTGAACTGAAAAAATCGGATAATGACTGAACAATATATTTACATCGTGCTGTTATGTCCATTGGTCATCAATCAATTTGATATTAAAATGTCAGCTGAAAGTGTCACTAGAAAATAGGGGATGGTATTTAGAATTCTTTTTGTTTTGTCTGAAGGAACCTGTTGTGAAGCCGTCGTGGACTACCTTTGTGAGCAGTATTAGTGGGATATGGAAGGGCGTGGGAGCAGTGTTCTCCCCCATAACGGCTGAAATGGAGCCTGTAGATGTTGGATCTAAGAGTGAGTATTTGTATGACTGCTATACATATTCTCGTATAGCGCCAGTGACAGGGACGTATGGAGGGAGCAGACCGCATATACAAAGGATCATAAACTGGGTGACATTGAATCCGTTTGGTGAATTGCAACAAAAGAATGGCAAGAAAAATATGGGTGCTGGTGAGTTGAAGGATGGTGATGAATCTGCTGTGGCTAATAACGTGATGCCTATATATGAGTCCTATGATTTTGCCAAGAGTGATGTCATGGAAGAAGACACTATGGGAATGGAGCCTGGCCTTGTCTATTTTGAGGTATGATTGTCTAGAATTTGACATGTGGATGATATGGGCAGCGTACTACTCCCTCCTTCCTCTAATAGTATTCGTTTAAGGTTAAATTGAGTGAATCAAGGAGATATTAATACTAGTTGTTGATCAAATTTAATGGGTATGTAATTAATGTATTGTTTAAAACTTCGTGTAAAATGTAAAATGTGTTGTATTATTATTGGTGTAGAATATTTATGGATTGTGACGATGAAGTAATTAATTTCTAACTTTTAAAGGTAGGTGGCAATATTGAATGTGCATTGGAATTGTTTAGTGACAAGCAAAATGGATAAATAGATGTTAGTTAAGTGACAATTAAAAGATGACAGAGGGAGTATATGACTCGATTCTCATGTTACTGGTCATTTGCACACACGCTCGTTCATCTTTTGTCTTCTTCTTTATTTGAATGGACGGTATTCTTTTTCACAGAAATGGCTTCTTTACTTCTCATGATCATTCAATCAATACCATTAGACAAGCATGCTAGCTGTAAACACTAGTATATAATGCTAACCATCCGAAGTCAGAAAATGTGATTGGTTGAGGAGACTTCATAACTTTTTGTTTGCGTTAATATGTAAAATTATCTTTGATAATTCATCTTTATGAAATACTTGCTGCATGACAGGATGGTTCATATTCCAGAGGTCCGGTAGAAATTCCGGTTGGTGAAGTACAGTCTGATGTTCCTCTAACTTTCAAGTTTGAACAAGTAAGTTCACCATAGATTTTTCTGCACGTTGCTGTTTCTTTCATTGTTGTGAGATTTCTGGCTTGGATGTGACCTGTTATGCATACTTCTTCTGGATTAAATTAGAGTGTTGTAATTCAGCGTATTAGTTATAAAAAAAAATGAGCTTTTGGAGGTCTTTCAATTTCTCAGTTGGCAGCATAAAATGTATCGGGTAGCTCAATTATCTGTACTTCATCAATGGGAGGATTCTCTAGGTGATATCTCAAACACTTGAATTTGGAGTTAATCAGCGCATTGGCTGTCCTGGATGTGCTTTGTTATCAGTGCAGTTGTCACGATCGGGTCAACTCAATGACGATGGGGTATTGAAACATGGAGTATTGTTTTATTGAATATTCATCTTTATATTGTGATTTTAACTGCACTGTGTATGCTTTTTCTTGAGCACTGATGTTTAATGCTTGATGCTTTTTTACTTCACTGAGTTTTTTTATTATTATTATTGATGGTCCATACTCTATTTGCAGTGTCTGGTTAAAGGCTGCCATAGGAGACTTCGAATAATCCATACTATTGACTTCAACAATGGAGGTGCAGATATACAAATAATGAGGGTTGCAGTTTACGAAGAAGAATGGACCAGTCCCGCCAATATGGATGATCAGAGGTATCTTTCATTTCTTATACCATTGATATAACTATTCATTGTGATAAGTAATTAGCCACTCTGAGCGCTGCAATTCGTCTCCCCACTGTGCATATCTGAATGTTATAGTGACGGAGAATTTGATTTAAAGCTATTTTCTCAACGGAAGAGGACCCAGCCATCACAACTGACAGGGCCTTGGAAAGTATTTGAGGTGAGTGCTACCCCAATCTTTGGCGAAGAGGCAAGCTTAGAGGAAAGTAATGGCAGTGAAATTCCATATGTGTACCTATGCACTGAAACAATGAAGAAACGAAGCCTGCCTGAAAACCCTGTATACTTTGGAGAGGAGGAGATTTTAGACTTGCAGGACGCAGCCATCTTGTGGCTACCTGGGGGTGTCACAGCATATGTAGATGTTGATAAAGAAGGGACATTATGCATTGGAGTTGGCTGGTACTCAGAAGAGGGTATCAACCTTGTCATGGAGAGAGATTATGGCACAGATGGGAAATTGAAAGAAGTGAGATCCAAATCTGAGGTAAAGAGAAGGTGGTTGGATCCAATGCATGCGTAACTAGTTACAGCTTTCATCTAACCTTGTTCTATAAATGTCTTGTTTGATGTATATTTTATTACAAGCATAAGCAAAATTATGCGTAAGTTTCTAATATGAAGGACAACTAGCAACATGCATTCAAACTGTATTGTTCATAAGCTTATGTGAGTTGCGTACTTGTTCGATCTAATATACTAGCAACGTATATGCTAGTAATATTAAAGTTATGCACAACTCAATTATATTGACTCAAATACCAAACCAATTTAAAGGTTATAAAAAGCCTGGAAATTGCAGAGGCAAGCTCATTCATTTACAAAAAAGTGCGGACATCTCCTTTGGACTAGTGTCAGATTGAACACAAACTGGTTCTTGATAATTCTCTCCACCATCACACAAAATAAACAGAGAAATTTAGAACTACATAGAACGATAAAAGATGTCTTCAAAATGATTAATGTCTTTGCTCTTTACGTTGCAGGTGACAGGAAAATTCCTTAGATCGGCTTAATCTTGAAGTGAAGTGAGATCAGAGAGAAGACAAAACATTTCAAGTCCTGAAACCAAATAAATCGACATACATGTATATTAGAATAAAACTTGGCACTCATGTTTGACCATGCCATAATACTTAGAGAATTGCGCAAATATGTCAATGCAGGCTCATTAACAGCAATTATTAAAGCAAAAAATAAAAGTCGATTTCTTGTAATATTCATCTTGACCAAAGAGGAATAAAATACCTCGTAAATCAGACTAAGAAGTTGAGTGAAGTGAACTTACAAGAATATAGCAAAATGACATTTGACACCATTACTATTATAATGCACCCAGATGCAACAACAAATGAAATAAACAATTGCTTAATTATATGGAAACAGTTTCTTTCATGATAGATAGCGTGACTTGAGATCTCAAAGACATCAGAACCAACCCGTAGCCTAAGGAGCCTCTACAAATAACAGACCAACTTGT
This sequence comes from Kalanchoe fedtschenkoi, assembly GCA_002312845.1. Taxonomy (NCBI): domain Eukaryota; kingdom Viridiplantae; phylum Streptophyta; class Magnoliopsida; order Saxifragales; family Crassulaceae; genus Kalanchoe; species Kalanchoe fedtschenkoi. The sequence goes on from NQLW01000079.1 coordinate 486,830, forward strand.
GCTCTAGTTCCAAATTACCACGACCATGACACAAGCATCTAACCTACCCAAACAATAGCTCCAAGCAAACAAAGTGCAGGCATATGTACTTTCTTCTCCAGACAGCAAATACAGGACTCGAAAGAAAATACAATATCATCCAAACAAAAAATGGCAAGCTGACCCACCTGAACAAGATAATAAAAGATACGAAGTCCTTCAGGATCCTTACTGCTCTGGACATCTACCAGCGATCCTATTTTGGAAGTCGTGAAAGATATGTGTTCATTGCCCATCACGATTTCAAGTTCCTGCCTCCCAACCCGATCCGGTTCAGGCCAGTTTCCATCGTCTTCTTTCATTATCTGAATCAAAACACATACTCAGACAAGCAACTAGGATGCTAACAATAAGCTCCAAATATCAAAGCTAAAGGTATCAAAGATCCAGAAAATACAATAAAAATCAACTACCAAAACTATAGCATTGCAGACATTACAGACCATACACTCCACAGAATAAACACAATGCAGGTCAGACAAAACCCTAGATCAAGCACATAGCGCATATATTGAAATTGAGCACGCATAACGTAATCAAAGCGTCAATATAAATCCTAAGCCAAAGGGTACCTCGCTTTCGGAAATGATACGACGGCACTCGCGGAGGACGGAGGGGGTGAGGAAGACCTCTTTACGGATCATGGTGTCGTTCTTGTAGTTGGAATTGTTAGCGTACCGTAGCTTCCCATCGGGCCTAAACTCGAACTCCAGAAACTCGTGGCCGAACTTGCCCTTATGGCCGACGTAGTACCTCAGGTAGAACTCCTCGCCGTTCTCTTCAGCCGCTGCCATTGATGACGTAATCAATCGATTGTTCGACGCAGCTGAACGCTTACCCAATGACAGATAAACACACAGGGTTCAGTATATGGGCCTCTATTGGGCCACAAACGTGAACGCTTGTTGGGCTTTTTAATGGGCCATCCGCACCATGGAAGATCATCACTCGTCGTCGCAGCTCATACCTCAGGGCGAGCTCCACCGCACATCTTTGCTCCGATCAGATTTCGTCAGGTGATGATGACTGACTCTCGCTATCTGATTTGATTGAATTGTCGTTTGATGTGGTGTTTGTGAAATTATTCTTAGGCGGCGGTTTTGCGTTGTGAAATGGAGCTGAGGTGCGTGCAGTGTGAATTTCCGGTTGAGAGGCTCTTCGTGCAGTACTCTCCTGGGAACATCCGCCTCATGAAATGCGTAAGAAGCGTTTCTGATTAAATTTGCGACCTCTTTGATGTTGTCGGTTTAATTTTTGATTTTGACTGTCTTTTCTTCAGCCAAGATGCAAGCAAGTTGCTGATGAATACATAGAATGTGAGATCATGGTGAGTCTTAAGTGAGAATAATGCTCACTGTGAAGCATAGGTTTTCATGAAACTGAAATTCATATATCTGAGATCACAGTGAGCCAAAAAAACATGTTTTCTTGCCGTCGTCCAGATTGTGCTAATTGATTTGATTCTGCACAAAACGAAAGCTTACAGGCACTTACTGCATAATGTGCTCAGTCAAGGGAGTATGAATCTTGAGGTATTGCTTTTCCCGATGTTGTTTTACTTCATTTCTCGCGCTGTAACCGACTCTAGGGAATTTATGTTCTGAATACAGTGTGAGAAATTGCATCCATAATGCCCTTGTGATGAGGTTTTTCTCGTGTACGGATTTTAGGGACTCATGTGGAAGCTGATTTTGGGGTTTCTTCTCTTGGACACATGTAGGCTCTGTTCATACTTTTAACTTTAGTTGCAAAGGATCATTTTCTTTATTATGTGTTGTATATTGGATTGAAGTTGTTGGAAATATAAGACAGGATGCTTGTTTTGGTGAGATCTGTTGAAGAGTGGAGTTCATCAATTAGCTTCTATTCATTGGTTTGGAAATTGGGAAAGGTCAGTCAAGTTTGTTGTTCTACTCGCAACATGATTATACAGACTAGTGAGACATAACTCTGTCCGTCTCACAGGTTTTGATGGATGTTTTCCTCGGAAACTTGTTTTTTCTTGTAACCCTTGTCTGTGCAATACAAATGAAGCACACAAACTCAAATTGTGTATTGAGGTAAACTCTTAAGAACGCTTTGTGAGAATAAACATCACCCCGGCTAATTGAGGTATACCAATGCAGGTATAGAGACTTGTTACTCGCAATTCTTGTCTCAAGCCACTTCAAGATTTTCCTTGTTTGCATGATGGTAAGTTTTACCCCCTGGTGCAGATGAAACATAGACTCAAACGTGACTTCACTCGTGCTGTTTTCTAGGTGTGGGAATTTCCAATATCCGCGATGTTCCTCATTGATGTATTTATCCTATCCTCTAATACAGTGGCTTTGACAGGTGAGTCCACATTTCTGTTTACAAGGCAGATTTCTGTGATTTAATCGTCAAAAAGTATAGAGCGGCTGTTGTTGGTTTCAGTCTTTGCCTCTTTGGTCACCTAAGCCCTTGGTTGTTTTTATTCATGGCATCTGATATATTAGTTTGAACCCAGTGATGACACAGGAAGCTAGGAACAAATGTGCTGTTGTTTGCTTTGGAGCCCATGCAGTCAAATTTTTAGCAACCTCTCACCTTTATATTCATCTGCTGAACTCTTCAAGATGAACTGGTTTCTTAAAGTATAGTCGTCTGTAACCGGTTCCCTGTCTCGCCTAACATTATTCTGGAAATGACAATGGACTATAAGCTTGGAGTAGGAAGGGAATCTATAGATGTCATCAATATGGGGTTTGGTTAATCTTAAATTGTATTTAACACGTCCTTGTTGGACTTAATGAACTAGGGAAGCTAGCCTTAAAGCAATTAGTGAACCCTCTCTCTGTTGAGGGTTCTTGCTCAATTGATTTGTCAAATCAATTCTACTCCTTTTTCATTGATCGCTGCCTTTTCTACTACTATTTCTATTCATATCTTTGTCTTCGGTTGCTGAAAAGGGATAAAATCAAGTGTTTTAGGTTCGAATCTCCACACATATAATTCACCTTTGTGAGCATCGCATAAAAATATTTTTTTTTTAAAAAAAACAAGAACATCTTTTTAAAAAAAATATGTCTTGGGATTCATCAATCATCCTACTATTCCTCATTATCAAGCTACCAATTAGGTCCACATAATAATAATGATTGGCTTCCTCAAGATCTTGAGAGACTAGAGTTTCTATAATATTTGGGTAATATTCTAACAAGTGCCTTATGGCAATTTTCACACTCATAAGGATGATGGAGATTTAGTGGCCTCATATTTTCAACATGCTTAATTGAGTCAGTAAACTTGGATGAAACTATTTTAGTTATCACTTTCACCTTTAGATAGGTTTTCTCATACATTTCATGCACCAACCATAAATTTCATGGAATAATCGGAGGTCATATCCGCACGGACCTCAAGGTAGGCAATGGCGGTTCTAGCCTCTAAGATTTTTTTTCGGGACGAAATTACATACTTAAAATTTTTGAATTAAATTCGAGGGGCAAAATTAAAAATTTAGTTAAAATTATATATATATAATTTGTAAATAATCAAATCTCTTCCAAGTGTGATGGAAGCCTTCTTGCCCACCTGGTTCAAAGTTACAAAACCTCTCCCGAACGTTCATTCATAGTTATCACAACCGGACCGGAGGCCGAACCGGTTAGGGCTCCAGTTCCCGATTTTTCGGTTGAACCGACTGTTCAAACCGGTTTGACCGTCGGTTCAGTTGTATGTAATATTTATCATAATTAAATTTTATATACTAGTTTTCAAAAGAAAATTGAAATAGGTTGATGGCCTGGGGCTAGTGCGTCCGCCTTATCTTCAAAAGAAGCCGGGATAGAATCCCAGCTCTGCATTTTTTAGTAAAATGAGTTTTTAGATTTATATTATATGTACTTAAACTATAATTAAGTCATTAATCATAATAAAACGGTTCAACCGATCAGGTCTAACGGTTTTATAATATATCGGCCGGTTTATTCAATTTTATCCGGTTCAGAATGCAATCCGATATTAATTTCAAATCGGACCGGTACCAGTCCGGTTCCAGGTCCAACCGGCCGGTTTGATCCGGTCCTGATAACTATGCTTTCATTTCCTTTAAACATGTCATGAATGACTATTGAGTTCTCCCTGTGTTATAAATGAGTTGGGAGCTTTGTTTCTTATACCACTATTTCGCTTCTGCTTACAAAAGCAAGATCACAAGTCTCTCATCTCTAGTTAGTCCTTTGGCCGATCATTGTATTGCGATGGCTACAATACGGTAATAAGCTTTCATATGATCCTTAAATAGAAATTTCTCTTCCCATTCAACTCACCAAGTCTTCACTCCTCCAGTGTTACCAATTTTCCTATATTAGTGTTGGGGATTGCAAATTTTCGCAGTGGCATTGTAATAGTCTTTTGACTGACTTAGTAGAATTTAATCGATAAGCTCCATAATGTTTCTTACCGTTTTGAAATTTCTTTTGACAACGTTTGAGCTCCACTTGCCTGTCTTTAGTGACTTCCTCTCTTAATCCTGTAAAACACACAACGAAGAAAATCTGATCAAAGAAATAATGTGAGAACTTACACAATTAAGTAACTAAAATAGTCTAAAATTTATTTGATACTATTTGAACCTGTAAAAGATTTAAAGAAGAGTTGTCTGGTTGAGTAACAATTGTAATATATTTATTGATGCCGTTATGATTCTTTTCATGGAAGTATATTACAAATTCTTTGAAAAACTTCCTACATGAAAATCGATACCTATTTATTTCAAGTATTAAATAATTACAACTTGGGTATATAGTACAACAACATAGGAAGTAAAGAATTAGAATAAGGTCAAGATCTGATGTAATAATTTACAAGTAAGATTTCAGTGGGTCGGCCAAGCTTGAAATCATGCTCTCTTCAAAGGGCATCAAGCAGGTATTTTATCTGAGATCCTCAACGGACAAAGTTGGCAGGAGAGTTTAACAAGTTTGAAATGCTCAACCACCGGAGGTTTTCACTTTTCAGAAGCCGGGTAAAAGTGAGAAATCAGCAATCCCCTTGGGAAGATCGGCAATCTTTTTTAGTAGAGCAAGCCTGTTTTTTCTTATTCTCTCATCTTCCTGTGGATATAATAGAACCGTCCTTATGTCAAACAGGCTGGTGAAGACTTCTAGTTATAAGAAGTTGCAGTCATCATTATTGAAAACTTATGTGAAAATGTATTAGCATGCCTAAGAAGCATACCACCATTACGAACACATTGTCAAAGAAGTGTTCCAGCGGCTGAATCAGTTGCGAAGAAATTTCAGTGAAGTCATCAACCTCTATATCTGCAAAGAGAGGTTTGCTTAAAATACAGGACTTGAAGATGGGTACAGTTACCAGCGGTCGGTGTCTTTTCCACATAAGATTCTTCATACCAACTTCAATAAGAGACATGCAAATATGTTGCAAACAGAAAAACAAAGATACTTGGAGATATTGAACACGACTATACGAGTACCTGGGTAGATTTTGCTTTGCACGGATAACAATGAGTTCCATAGAGCCTTTTCATGGTCTGTCTCAAAAGCAGACTCATCCACCTGAAATGATGATTATCTTAAAAGACGAGTTGAAATATTTTGAGCAACTTAAGCAGATTTAACGAGTTGACACAGCTAGAGTACCTCCGAATCGGTTTCTACATCCTTTCCCCGCACAATTCTGGTAGGGCGAGAGTAAGCTTCAACTACTTTTGGAAGCAGCTCGCCTTTCATTAAGTTATCCATCTGTTGTAACATGTCAAAGTGCAAACCATTCAAAACTTGGAGCATTTGTAATATGAATTTAGAGTAATATTTACAATATTACATATTTTTTCTATTTTCTTTTTCTCTTGAAACTGAAGTATAATAAAACAGTGTGCGGAATACAACATAGCCTGTAGACATTGACTCGCCACTTGTTGATTTAATGTTATAAATATACAGAAGGTAACCAAAATCAAAATAAATACAACGATGAATCCCAACTCGGAGAGGGATGCCCACAAACAAGTCACCTTGTAAGCTGATCTTGCTGCTGAACAAGGCCAATTTGCACGTTCTGCAAGCACTGCGCGGACCACTTCTGGACTAAGATCCTTGTCAATCTGCAAAAATTACATAGTAATTATACATTATCACAACATTATCCAAGTACAAGTGAATACTTAGAATGGAAGTAAGAAACCTTGAGAAAGTGAACAACCCAAACGGATTAGATGATGATTGTTAAAATTACGAAAGACGAACCGGAAGAAAGGTCCAGCGTCAGAAGAAAACCAATTATATCAGAGAAGCTAGAAAATCTAGTTTCAACCGAATAAACTAGAAAATGCAAAAGCTCAATGTTATTAGTATCAAATTCATTTTTTATTCATGAATGTCCTGATAAAAAATGATCATATCTCAGGTGATAGAGATCAGTTTTTGATCTTCAACGAAGATTTCTTTTTGACATAACAGTGGTCCTCTGACAAAAGTGGATTATAATACATACCAGTAACTGCTCTAACCTTCTTGTCACAAACTGATGAACCTGGAAAAGAACTAATAGAATGAAAGACTAGATTAAGGAATAACAGAGCATAACACAAAGAACTGTCTAATCACAAGCTGGTAACATAAAAGTAGGCCTCACCCCAGACGGATTTATCCACATCCTAGAACAAAATATTAATACTAGTTGATGGATTGGCCAAACTAATTGAGCCGAAAATCACGGTATATCATTTACTTGTTCATTTTGCAAAATGAAAAAATGACAGCAAGTAGAAGAGCAATGAAAAATCAGATGGGTGGTTTTAATCCGAAACAGTTGATTTCCTTGAACGAGCTATAATATCCTTGATCATTCAAAAGGAAAATACGTAAAGAAACTACATTACTTACATCATTGATTATTGCTGAATCTATTTTAATAGGCTGCACTTCAGCAGCTAGTTGCAAAGCATATCTTAAATCCAAATTCTTATCCTTTTCTACCAACATCTGAACCTGAAAGGAAAACGAGAAGAAAAAATGAAAGACAAAAAGATAAATAACAGGTTTATTTCATTTTGTAGGTAACATAGCAAACAGCCAAACATTGTGTCTGGAGTCTTCAACATACAAGAGCATATGAAATTCTTCTCAGTCCAAAGGGGTCACTCGTAGAACTTGGGTGACATCCAGCACCAAATAAGCCAATGAGACTATCTAATCTGAAACGTGAAGTATAAATTGAATAATGTTTTAGTATATGAACTTGAGAAATGCCGTAAATAAAGGAAGTTGAAGATCAAATTAATGGCTTTTGAATGTACCTATCAGCAATTGCCAACACCAGACCAGCGTCAGTTGTTGGAAGTATATCCCCAGAAAATCTAGGAAGCGTTATCTCAAACAAAGCCTCTGCTATCTGCCACAGATACATGCAGTGAGCCACTGGATGAAATAGTAACTTCAAAATTTTGATTTGGTAAACAGGTATTTGAGGGTTAACAGCTACGCACAATATCAATGAACTCATTTCTAACGGATCTGAAGTAGCTAAGCAACCTGAACTGAGTAACCATCTCGAAGTGCGTAGTGGCGAGCCATAATCCCAGAGAGGGAAGTAAACTCGGTGACCACAGCTGTTGCGAGATCTGACATAGCTAGTGATGCAGCCTTTTGGATGGTTTCAACTTCTTCCTGATCTACTTTTAGTGCCATACTCAGGTTGGTGACCACGCTCTCTATACGTATCATCTTATCCAGCATCGAACCAAGTTTTTCCTATTTAGTAGAGAACAGTGCAAGTTTGGGTGTGAGCTGTAGAAGTTGCAAGAAGAAATCAAATATTTAACATTGAAAATCAACACTAATAGTTTCAAATTCTAAATCTTTGCTTATTCAAGCGAGCACCAAAATCTGGGAGCTCATGGAGCCAAACAAAGCAACTATGTAGAGAAGAGAAACCAAAACAATTGCCTCACATGAAAAAGGATCCCTTTCAATTGACTCCTGAATTCTGAAAACTTTTTTCTCGTGTCCAAGTCATAGAAGAACTTTGCATCTTCATAACGAGCTCTGCAAAATCAGTTCATCTAAGTATACGGATAACAACGGGTACGGAGTTCAAAACAATTAAGTACAAAGTTCTGTACGTCTATTTCACAGAACAAGTAACTAATCTAAACAAATACTGGGTTAACCTGAGCACAGCCTCATTCCCTCTCCTTACCACATTTTCATCAATCGCTCCGTTCGCTACCTACAAGAAAAGGCCAAAACATCAGCTGAACCTCGGAGCCACTAATACAACATCATCAGTTTCCATTGGCACATCTAGAAAATTCGCATGAGTCTTACAGCGATGAAATACGGCAGTAGATGACCACCAGCATCAGTAAGTGCAAAATAACGCTGATGCTTTTGCATTACCTGCATAATAGAAAAAAAGGAGGACAAGACATTTATTGAGTTGCCCAAGCACAATTGTTTCACCCTTTTCCAGCAAATCATCACTCCTGCAATCTCCAATATGAAATGGCTTCTTCAAGTTACACAGACATATACAGAAAATTTTACCAGCTAGATTATTTCTAGCACACTTTGATCTCATCATATAAACCATAGAATAATCCTCCACGATGTAGTTGCTTACACAGGCTACACAAGCAGCAACGATGCATTGGACTTTGAAGTAAGAACACTATCAAGTAAAACATTATGGCCATAACATTTAAGATATAAAAATGCTGTTTTAGACGAGATGAATCCTTTTTAAGATGTACTCAAGTCCACTCTAAAAAAAATCACCATTGTCAGAAGATCTTTTGGAAGCACCAAAAATGACTCACTGAACTTCCCAAGCACAGGAATGGGTGCTTCAACAAGATTTACAACCTGCAAAATTATGAGGGCTGTTATAATTTGTCTGTTGACAATCTCACAGTTGGCCCGCATAAAACATTAACCCTTTAGTTACCTCATCAAGCAAACTTTCTTGAACGAGAATCTGGCCGTTAACATCTTTTGCTAGAGCCTTAGAGCACTCTAGTATTTTTCTTTTGCGCGCCTGCAAACCATTATACCACCTTTGAAAAATATACAAACATGTGATGCCACTCTAAAAAAAACTCAGTAACAAGTTTCATTTTAATCTCGACCAACTTTACGAGTAGATATATACCTCAACATTAACAGCAATTCCAGCATTTCTCATGATATCTGAGTAAGACTCTGCCCTGTCAACCTGAAAATTTATAAATGATGCCTTCACTAAGACAGCAAAGCTCTTAAAAAAACTAAACTAACAAAGCGAACCAGACAAGCCTACTGTTTCCTTTTTCCTGGAAAACGTCGCCCATGGCAGGACCAAACTCAAATATTAGCAAAAGCAGAAGACAAGACTTAATACATTTAATGTGAACTACTGAGCTAAACACACATGATTGTATGCGTCAACCTTTTCAAACTGCCAATACAGCTGCTAAATCTATGTAGTGTGTATAGGTGGACATAAGCTACATTCAAAGCAAAGGCAGAAAAGCAGCAGCTACAATCTGATGGTCAGTCTCTGCAGAGTTACCTCGACAATAGCTGAGGGTGTGTTACGAAGACCACGAGACAGCTTTCCGCTGTGTCATCGAGTCAAGGGGTATCAGAATCAGGTATTATGCTATACACTGTTAAATTCTATGTCTAATGGTGTTCACCGGACAGATATATAAGACATCTGTAATACTTGGGAATGTGCAGTCTAAAGTAGCTTCGTATTTTGTGATATACAGTAGTAGTTCTATTAGTGAATAGTGATACCAACAAACCTTGTATATTTTGAATCCCTGACACTGATACTAAGATCTCCTAATAAATTAATCATCTGATTATTTATGTATTCCACTATCGCAAATGTTTCAGCTAAGTAGCAGACTCTGAACTTGGGAAACTTACAGTTGTATATTTTCATATCATTGTATTAGTTTGTGGTTCAAGTACCATAAGATATTTCCAAAATCACCTAAGAATTCCAGCAAAGACGAATGGGATAAGTACATCTCCATGGAGAGCCAAGATCCATCGTATAGGCCTGCTAAACATAACCTGCAAAAGTAATACGAAAGATCTGTAATCACTCGATCGTGCAACCATAAACATAGAATTCGGACCAATGCAAATTTGCTTAAATTCAAGAGGTAAACCAAAACTTCATATGAGCAGTTAACTACCGTAAAAATGGAGATCACATGAAATTCCTGATCAGAACTCTTAAGTAAAAAAGATTGAATGAGCAAACAGATGATTGAGATAGCCGAGAGCAAATGTGATCTAAAGAGGTTTCAGAAGTGACTTATAGCAGCTATTAAATCACAATGCCATTGCAAGTAAACAAAGATTTAGAAGCCAAGCTTGGACACAAATAAGAATACTACAAATAGAAGATAGTTGATTGAGGAGGTCAGTGTACTAAATTTTGAAAGATATCTCATTCATATTTTAGTAAAAGGAGACATGAGGCTTTGTTGGCACTGATGCTCAATACCATCTTGATTTGTTTTTGTTGGAAATTGACTAGATTTCTAAATATGAAGATGGAAGATAATCAACTTATTTGGAAGTTGATTAATATTGGAAATTCTATTGTTGGTAGGTTACTAAATTAATGTTTTGGTAGGATTAGGAATCCTATTTGATGTAGTATTAGTACCCTATAAATAGGATGTCCTGGTGGTATAAATAATATGAGAGACTCGGTGGAGTCCTCCAAGAGAATTCATGAGGGATTCTTCTTGAGTGTGGTGTAGGGTTTTTTTTGTAGGTTTTTGGTTAGAGAAAACCTATGAGAGAGTTGAGAGGTCTGTATTCAAGAGTGTTGAGAGGTGAATCCATTCTTGTAATACATATCTATAAATAGTGGTCTGTTGGAGAGCTGAACCACGTTAAAAAATAGTGTGTTTCTTTCGTCCTTTATTCATATTATTATGTGCTGATGCGTGTTATTCATGTGAGTGTCTCGTGTCGATGTTCCGCTACGCGTGCTGGATGGAGAGAAGGGGTCTCTCCTCCCTAACAGGTTTCCAGTTTAATTTCATTTTCATTTGATAAAGTAATCTTGCCGATCATTTTTACTCGCAAATTAATTTCTACTTTTCTATTTGGCGTGTCGCTATACTTGTGAGTAGATTATTGTGTTCAACATTCCAGTCCACATTGAACATATGGAGCCAGAAAAAAACCCCCAAAGTTTGCGGCGCCTTCCGCTCTTTGTTTTGGACTTTATATTCTATATTTCATTATGTTCACTTAGATTGAGTTTTTTTTTTTTGAAAATAACTTGGATCAATGTTATATTTACTAATATTATAGGTAAATATTTTAGAAGTATGAAAATGACAATAGTTAAGTAATAGTCTTTGTTATCATTTATATCATCTTACTTAAAAGATTGTAAATATAAAACGTGAATGAATTTACTAATAATATGACTCTAGAACAAATTGAGTCATCTACAAAATTGTTGAATTAAGTTTATATGTAAGTTATATGGTCACACCTAAGATGATTTTAACCGGAAGAAGAACATAATAATATACATGAAGAAATCAAGATTAATAAAAAACGTAACACGACACGACAAAAAAAATAGATGTAGAGTAGAAAGAAAAGAGAGTATCATACACAAGCTTAAAGTTGGATATGAACTGACCTGAGAGTTCCAGCGCATTGACTTCCCGAAAGATAATTTTGCAATGGTGCTAGGTAATTCTTCCGATAAAACCTGAACCGGAAAAATGTCAGCACTTATGCAGTGGTCATTTCCATTGTATTTTCTTAGTCCTAATAATGCCACAACATAAGTTTTGTTGTTAACTGATATGAGAAAGTACACCTCGACAGCAAGCCGGGAAGACTCCATCACACGGGCGTAAACATATTCGGTTTTCCCTGTGGAACGATACAATACAATCACGTAGTGGTACTTAAGTGAGACAGAGTAATGCATATATATGATCAGGGTCTATCCTTACATGTAATGGGCTCTAACGTAGAAAAGTAAATCAAACCAAGAGGTTTTTCTTAAGGGGCTCTTCCTTCTAAATCAGGTAACAAAAATCACCACTTTTTCTAGTGAGTCATACAAAAATGTTGATAGCTTCACAGAATTCTCCAAGAGAGAAATTACTAACAGATGTAAAACTAGATAAATCATGCCAAAGCTACATGTTCTTTCTTCTTAATAAAGAAAACAAATGCAGCACATATCAAAACGTATAGTAAACTGACCATCAAACTTTGCATATAAGGAATCCAAAGCTAAATCATATCTGCGACAAAAACCCTCGACAGCCTGACACACAAATACTATACACGTAAAAAGGAGTATAGTGTTGCGCAAGAAGCAGATCTAAAAGAAGGAAAAAATTAGACAACATAAAAGTAACTAGGAATAACAGAACCTTTGTAGGATGTCCCTGACTGTCATATGCCTTGGATGTGGGAGGCCCTCGAACCTCAACCTCACTACCCAATTGTTTTGTATGAAGACGATCCACAAAAATCTACAAGTGTTCACCAAATGATGTCATAATGTAGTTTTGAACAGTTACTCAAGTTTAAAGATGCAACATTGATGAAGAAGTAACATGTACATCATATTAGTACTTAACAGTATGCAAGACATGACGAACTTGGTGCACTTGTATTGGCAGTTTGTCACGTGCATCATGAAAGCAGATTAAAACATGGAAAGTGCATTAAAGACAAAAAAAGAGTAAACAAAAAATGTATAACCTTTACTCAACAAACAAATAAAAGCTAAAACTGTGTAGAAATGTAACAATGAAAATTTTCAAGACTTATATCACACGATAATGTTATGATACAGCAAAACTAAAAGAAAACACTGGTGAAATAAACTAACAAAGCAATGGGAAAGGAATGCTGTACCACAACTCTTCGCGGTGTAGCAAATACTTCTACCCCGTCATGACTTAATCTTTGTTTTTCAAGCAACTGCGTGACCAGATCTTTAAGCTGCAATAGAAAATATAGTAAAAAAGAATGAGAGTAAAGATTATTAATTGATAGCATTGCGAAGAAGTATCACATGAATAACTTCTTCAAAATGCTTTGTGAAGCAGATCTTGGCAATATTCATGGTGTATAAAGGAATAAAGTGGAATTTTTACAGACATAGAGACACTGAGGAAGAACTTACTTGTTCGCTAGCACTCACTACATCATGAGGTGGCAACTCTTCCGTCCCAATCTCAAGTAAAAATGGCCTTGGATCGTCACGCACCTAAGTTTTGAAGATAAAGAACGGTGATCAGTAACATATGCAGTTCTGGCCATTGAATATGTTTCTAAGATCTTGATTATTTCATATGACATACCTTTTTAGCAGCTGCTTCTAGTAAGCCTTTAGGACAAAAAGATATATCATTGTCCGTAACAACTCCAAGTGGATGTCCAAGAGACTCCCTAGTTTTCATCCAGAGCTGTGCACATTGTCGTGCTAGACTGGCAAATGATACACAAAACAGTGAGATTCACACACCTGGAGATTGCATCACAGTTGACATTCAAAATGAATTTTGCCAGTAAATTTGGACATGAACCTCAAAGTGTTAACTGTAGTATAGGCATAACTAATCTGAAATAATCTCAAACATAATGACAACTATAAGCCTTTTATAGTTGCCCAATACCTCCCCTCGATATATTAGAGTGAAGCATCAGCCTCATTACCAGATAAGACAAACAAGGTCTCCCTTCATTATCATTCCGCTGAGTGTTTAAGCTACATGTCTTTAACAGTCCATACAATGCAGCTCACCATCTCCAACATCCTGCTTTTGATATATAACTAGCTTATAATGTCACTCACCTACGCATACGCCCAAAGTAGCGAGCACGTTCTGTCACGCTAACAAATCCTCGCGAATCTAGAATGTTGAACGCATGAGATGTCTTCAAGAGCTGATCATACCTAGCAAGTTAAAGACCAGTGTCAGTAGGAATATTGTAATAACAACACTAAAAGAAAATCCAAAACAGCTAGACACTATACGCAGGAATTGGGAGGCTGAATTTCAACAATGAGTGAGCTTCATCCTCGAAAAAATCGAAATGTTTTTGAAGATTGTGGACACTAGCATGCTCTAGATAGTATGCACTCATCTCCTTCCTACAAAAGACATGAAGCTAGTCAAAACCTAAGCTGTATCATTTATATAACCGCCTGTAAAAGCATTAGAATCTTTTAAATCAGTTACTCATTCTCCAAGAACAGCTCTCCATAAGTAATTCCATCAGCATATTGAATTTTTTTGAAATGGTCAACTCCCTGCAAAATGGACCTTCAGTACTCTGGGCATAATATTAACACCAGGAAGACTGAAACATAATATAACTGACCTGAAGCGACATGATAATACGCTCAAGCCCATATGTAATTTCAACCGATACTGGTTGTAGTTGTAAACTTCCTGCCTGTAGGTAATGATAATATGTGTGCCAAAGAAAAAAATAAACCTCAAATATAGGCTTCTAGAAAGTTTAATGTAATTTGCATCAAAGCGGATATGATACTAGTGTACTGACAGACTTAGCAACCTGCTGAAAGTATGTGAACTGTGTGATCTCCATTCCATCCATCCAAACTTCCCACCCCAATCCCCAAGCACCGAGCACCTATAAACATCTCAAGTAAAAGTTGAAGTTAGGGTTGAGGAAAGTATTGTCCGAGGTCCTACATAAACAAAAAGCTCAAAACATTATCCCGCAAAAAATGAGCAGAAATTTTTAGGGAAAAGAAAAAATAAGTATAAAGTGAACAGAATCCTTAAATGAGAGACTACAAACTTTAAGCTGAGTTGATGTTCGAAGTTTTCAACCTCCATAATCAAGAAATAAGCTATCTCTGAAAGTACCACAGAATGCTAACCAAAACCAGATCATGTTAACAGCTGTAAAACATTACCGGGCTTTCCCAGTTGTCCTCCACAAACCGTATATCGTGTTTGTTTACATCAATTCCTGCAGAACACAAGGTTTCATTTATGACATGTAATTTAAAATAAATAAATACGAAGTTTCAGATGCAGAAGATGTGTCAACTCTATCAGCATCTGATTGACATCAAGAATAAAGTAAGTGCCAGTCAGAATATCAATAACAAGTATGGCTAGAAGAACAAAAATAGATAATGAGGATAATACGTTTTTTGGTGAAACTAACAGAAATTCCTGATCAAATATCTATTAACAAAAAGGCAGTTGAACAAAGAACATATAAATTAACAAGTGACTAATAAGGTAACTATAGATTAGTTGAGATAACAGACTTTACCCCATAGGATTTCATGTGAGGCAGTGAATAGTATAATGATGGCATGCGAATATGGACATACCCAACTACTGAATGTTATATATAAAAGATAGACGAGAGCAGAGTTACCACCTAAAGCTGCTAGACTACCAATAAACAGATCTTGCGAGTTTCCGGGATCAGGCTTCAATATGACCTGAATGAATATAAACAAATTTGACGGAAACATTCTATGCCTGATTCAGTACTATCATTAACCACATCATACAGAAGTTCAGCGGCATCTCAAACTAACCTGGAATTGTGTGTGGCGCTGAAGCCTATTTGGGTTCTCTCCATAACGGCTGTCATCCGGCCGTATACTTGGTTCAACATACCTACCTCCATGATACGGTTTATCCGCAAACCATGGAATATAATTCATTAGTGAAAAAGACAATAAGACACGTGTGATGATAGCATTAACTAGTGAGTGATCAAATATATCCCGGCGAAGTTAATACGCAAACAGAAAATACGAAGTTGAGAGCATAACAGTTTTCATCTAAGCTGCCCAACACCTGATGAATGTCAGAATAGAGTTTCACTTGACCAGTTTCATATTTAAACTTTGATAGTTTTAGCCCCTTATAAACAATAACTCATACAGCAAGAAAAATAACTGAGAAAACACCGAGATATATGACCATAGTAAAACTAGCAATAAGATGGAATGAGGCTAAACTACAGAGAACTAAAGAGAGACATTGATTTGGCACATAATATAGCTTGTAAATAATGAATGATTTTTTGATTGCAAGATGAGACTATTTCAAAAATTTTGACAATTTAGCTAAAGAGGAAAAGTAAACATAACACATACAAAACCTTGTCAATACTTACGCCACATTCCATGGTTCTGGACCAAGAACCCTTAAGAATGTCAGAGGATTCATCGTACCAGCTCCGACCTGAAAAGAGGACCTAGTAACCATTAGATGACAAAATGTTGCGACACTTTGATTTAAATTAGTTTGGCGAGACTGATTAGGCAAAGCCTGCTTATTTGCAGGACCCAGACTAGCTTCTTGCTCATAAAACTCAGAAGATCAAATTTTATAGAGAATTCAATACATCTAATTCGCACTTTGATAAAAGGTTCTAAATGTTTATCATGTTCCCTATTCAATATGTCAGCATAAACATCAAATCATGTTGCTAGAGCATACAAATTTTAAATTTTATATGGACCTCGACAAAACTATTGTACAAATTAGGAAAGAAGTTGGTGGAATACAATTTCTTTTGAATTTGGAGGTAAGCTGATGGAGCGGAAGAAAACTAAACATAAAAACATAACATAGAGTCTCAATTATAACTTCTGCCACTTTCAACATCTTTACACCATTTCTGACGTAAAACCCGACACGAGCCCACAAGTTCACAAAGATAGCCTTGATAATTAATATCAAATAAATCCAAAGGCTGAGGCATTACCTCTGTGTTGCTGCACTGCATTACGGCACATCCTACCGAAGCCCAATATTCCTGAGTATTCAGCGGTAAATGGGTCAACTGGTAAATGCACAGGAATTATACACCTAGAGGACAATGCCCATTGATTGTGTACAACTATTTGACTCTTGAAAAGATCGCCTGAAAATCCTTAACACTATGATACAGGCATCACAGAGTATCTGCAATGCTAAAATGTCAGATAAGCCCGATGACCTCCAATTAGACTTGCCATTTAGATTTAATTAATAATAATATTTCACTTGGTCAGATTGAACTAAAACTTCATTGTCTGGTAGTAATTACTCCAAAATGGATGATCTTTATCTTCAATTCCATTGTCAGACCGCCCAGAATTCAAACAAACATCGTAAATTCAACCAAGGTAACAACTTTGACCTGCAAACGCTGAATTGCTTGCTGAAACGTGAGCACCGATTCTTTCTTCGCCTCCGTCTCATCTTCCACCTCCAAATGCGTCGCAACTGCAGCAGTACCAGCTGAAGACGAAGACGAGGAAGCGGCTGCTGCCAAGTTCGAGTGTGGGCGAACTAATAATGATCGACATGCGTTTCGTGGGCTGGATACGAAGAAGGAAACACGGGGCTTAAAAAGGAGTGAAGCGACAAGCGGGAGGGCGAGTGTCGCCATTGAAGCACTGGATAAGCTTCATCTTCACCTAAATTTATTTATGCCGTTGGCTCTCATCGATTGAACCTTAAGGTCGAACCGGTATGAATGGCACTGAATTGAACCATCTAATTTCCTTAGTAGAAATAGATGGGTGTTCTCGAACAAAAATAATATCCTTTTATGCTGTTTTAGATAATTTTTTTTTGAAGTTTTAGGTGTCTGAATTTTAGAATTTGCAGTGATTTAAAAATTTTAAGAGTTAAAATTTAAAATTTTCATAGTTATAGTGATTTTAGAATGTTTTAAAATTCCTGAAAACGACATCGTTTCATAATCTAAATCCTAAAAATCTTGAACCCCTAAATACCAAGAACCCTAAAAATTTTAAAATATTAAAAACCCTAAAACCCCTAAACATTATTCGAAATGGTATTATTCTGGTTGCTCGTGTATATAACTTATTCTCAAATATAATTATTATTTAAAAATTAAATAAAAATAATTAGTAAATTAGTAAATATATTAATTAATATATGTTCATTAGATATATGTTTATGTTTATCAGTTATATACCTTTGTTCATCCGTTGGATTGTTATGCGCACTAGTTGGATGCATACATTCATCAAATTGATAGTTATGTTCATAAATTATCTATCCATATCCATGATCTGAATGGAATAATAGCAAGAGTTTTTACTAGTTGGATTTGTAATAGTAATGTATAGCATCATCATGAAACTTAATGTATATCTTTTGGTGGAGTGGTGAAACTTTCATGACTTGAGTTGTTGAGTTGCGATTTGAAATTTTATTTCAACGATGTCATGGGAACCTTGATCTTGTAAATAAGTTATTAAGATACGTGTCAAAACATTCAGTCAAGTCAGAGGTGATGACTTTCATTATGTTAATGAGTTGCAAACTTGTTTATGATCGATGAGTCGGGAAAGGGGTGATACTTCCAACAAGTAATAAGTTATGGAACTTTGTTTGAGTCTTTGAGTCAGTGGCGGATGCATGTAGGCTTGAGTGGGGTCAGATGACCCCGCTCAAAAAAATATTTTCATCTATATTTATATGTTATTTTAGATTATAAAGTTCAAAAATGGTTAGAATAACCCTTTTAAAATGCAAATGACCCCTCTAAAATTAAAAAAATATAACTAATATACTCATTCTATATGATTATTTTATATTTGACCCCTCCCAATATTTTTTCTAGATCTGCCCCTGCTTTGAGTCAAGAGAGTAGAGACTTACTCTTGAATTTTTGAAAGCGTACTTTTAAGTTTTGATGGTCTTTATGAAGATTGATACATTAAATTGATATCGAGAGCTGGTTAGAGATCTGTCCAATTTTTTTTACAGTATGATTTCAAATTTTGATGTCGAGTTGATTTCAAATTATGAATTTTTTTTAAATTAAACATTTGATATCTAGAGTTGATATCCAGAGTCAATTCTGGACTCCTTTGAGATTTATGAGCATGGTTTTAAATAATGATATCCTTTTGAGGCAAATAATTGATGTGGAATGTCCATACTAAAAGTGGCATGAAATTGTTCTTTCCGTATTTTAAAAATTGTAGTTGAAGTTATGATGTTCATTTTGAGCAAACAATTGATGTGTTAAATATAATCGAGCTGAATTGAAATATAACTTATCTTATGAATTTTGGGACTTACTTGTTTGATGAAATTGATTTTGTGTGATGAATTTTGAGACTGATGTGACCCTTCAAATACTATACGTATTCGAACTTTATAATATGTTGTGACAAGAAGGGATCCTCTCTTATATAGAGATCTATGGAAGTATATATTTGATGTTCTTTGAAGTACATAATGAACATTATGGACTGAGTTACTTGAATCGATCCACTCAGGGTGAAGGCCAGAGAGCCACAGTATAAGTTTGGATTCGAGAAATGTGAAAATACATTATACTTCCTTAAGTGTCGAATGTTGGGGGATAACCAATTTGATCCATGAGTTAAAAGTTTGAGCGGATTTAAGAAGGACTTTACAAAAAGAACATAGTTTTCTCTTGAGTGAGTGAAGAAAGTGATATTGACATTTGTATAAGTATGAACCAAAGAAGTGTTTTTCGATAACCTAATTTTCATTTTTGTGTTAGTGAATAAATACATTTGTTTCCCTTTATGAGTTATACAGATGCTATTAAGATCCGCATGAGTACGAACAACAACCCGTCTATTGTATTTGAAAACAGAGAAACTTATCCTCTTTTTTCCTCTTCTCGCATGTGAGAAACTTCGTCGTCTTTTTCATGTCGGCAAACAGACATACTTTTCATAATGCATGGAAAAAGACACTTATCTTCTTCATATTGGAATAAATGTATTTTTGAGAAGCCTATGAGTGTGAATAACCATGTGTTCTTGTCTATGAAATTTGTACATTGACATACTTATCTTTAGCGGACGAGCAAAATCATTATTTTTTAAATTGAGAGTAAATAGATGAAGTCTTCTTTTGCGTGTGGGGAAAGAAATACTTTTACATTGTGTGTGTAAAAAGAGATTCTGATCCTTAAATTTGTAAACAAACATTATTGAGATTTGTGTGAGTATGATGAATAAGTGGATTTGATGAAGTTTATTTTCGCTAATATCAACTACTTGATGTGGGAAGATGGATTTGTTGTAATCTCAATGGAGGACGAATGGGTGACTCTTGGAAAATGTAATCAAGACTTTGAGAAACTAAATCAAAGGATTCACGGCGATCTCTTTATAACACCAGGATGTGACTCTTCAAAAAATGTAATAGAGACTTTGAGCAACCGAATTAGAAAATTGTTCCAATGGGAGCAGCTCGAGAGCTATGAGAATAAAAAAAGTGGTCTCGAGCAACTCCCAAATTGTTGGCCACATGAAATTTTTTTGAGATAGAATTGATGGACATGTATTTTCTTCATGTCAAGGTGTGATTTTGAGAGAAAAACTTAAAGTATAACTCCAGATGTTGAGTACCTTATGTACCGAATGAGATCAGTGGTTATACTATTGCTGAAAATGGGTTGAGAATACTGTGGACATCTTTATGCCGCTATGAGATTTGTCCCTCGAGATGGGCATGCAAATTCTGTGAAATATGAGAGTTCATGTGGAATGAGATATTGTGCCTTACTGCGAATAATGATGAATATCATATTGAAATATTTTGATAGAGGACAATGAAAATTGTGTCGAGGTATACCTCAAGTATTTTAAGCCTTTTAGTACCTTTATGCTTGAACTTAAAAGGGAGGAGACCCTCGAATTGAGACTTTGTGGGCCGAGGTCAGAGAAAAATGATATCCTCATACTAAAATTTGAATGTAGCTTTCATTATGGATTCTTTGCCTGAAACTTTGGATGACTCATAAAAGGAGTGGTGACTTCTAGTGAAATATTCAAATTTAATGGTTGACTAATAAGAGTGTAAATCCCATTCGAGTACATTTGTTGAATTATAGACAAAACTTGAGCTTGAGCTTGAGTTTAGATTTTGAATGTCGAATTTAAATATGTAAGTGTTGGATGATATTATTGGACAAAGTTATGATATGTAGAATGGTGGACTGAGTTGTGAACTTACTTGGTGCAGTAACCAATAAGAAACAGGTCATCAAGCGGTGGTGGCAGACGAGGACATCGACTATTTCGAGCGGGCGAGGGTGTTAAATGTTGACTCTAACTGAATACTTTCAACCGTTGACTCATGAAATGCCACTTTCGGACTCACATAATCTTGACAACCAATGACAATAAGATGAGCGTGTAGAAAAATGTCAAGATTGGTAAAGATACTATCTGTCATGATAGTTAAGTCGACAAGGACATCGACAACTCGAGTGTGAGAGGATGTCACGAGGTGATATTTTCATTGAACCATACACTTGTAAACTATCAATCATGATAGTTATGTGGCCGAGAACGCCGACAGGTTGAGTATGGGAGGGTGTCGCGGGTTAGCCCTGTGACAAGATTTGAGACCTCTTCTTGGCCTCAATGACATTTTGTAACCATTGAGTATTGCACCTTCAAGATGTCGGGTGACGAATTGGATGATGAATGAAACTAGACATTAATAAGAGTCTAACAATATGTGGATCATATAAATTAGATAAGTGGTTACCCCTTAAAATTCTAGCATGTAAGGAGAGACAATGGTGATGTTTCTTTCCAAAAGAAATGAGAAAAGCTCCATTAGCTTTTTAAGGGGATGGGTGATGGTGAGTTCGGCCATCTCAAGGTAAATGATTGGATGCGAACCCTAAGTGAGCCCGACTCATGTGAGACATAAGGGCGGATATTCGAAAGACTAGCGAGCCTCAAAGATCTCCGTAAGGCTTCGACATTATGAACGTCGTTCAAACGGAGCGAGACCCAGACGACGCGCGACAAGTCGCCAGTCGAGGCTAGGTAGAGGATGATCTCTTAACCCCTTGGATAATGAGCATAAAGGACCAGAGGGATCTTTGGATTAGATTAGATTTCCCTGAAATGAGAATTGGAAGGGAACTTGGGAAGAGACTCTTGTACATTAACCGTAATGACTAGACGAAATCCGGAGATGGATCTCATGGATCATCTGATATCCGGGCTGAGTATGGTGTTTCCATTCATTGAGATCCACTCATGATTTACTCGATGATGCGTAGTTAAAAATAATCTCGTATCTCCCTCGAGACCCGGATAAGTAAAGAGACCCCGAGTATTGAGAAGACTGGCCCTATCTGTGAAGATCTGGGCGTCACACGGTTTAAGTATCCCAAGATGCTTAAAAGAGTAAGGAATACGAGACATTACACTAGGACCGTGACACTAAGTAAATAAAAAATAACATTACGAAAATAATTTTTTACACATAGTAATCTATGATTAGTTGTTGAATAAGAATCATCGTCGCAGCATATTGCTTAGTTGTTGAATAAGCGTCACCCTCACAACATTTAACTATTTCGGATATGGTTGTAAAAGAAATTCCATGCATTTTTTAAAGAAAGTTAAGATCTAAATTATGAAATTAGATGGGGATTATATTATTTGGAGATGATTTCTGAAATTATTTTAACTTATTTTATCATTTGAAAAAAAAAATCAATGTATAGTTTTTTTTATTAATAAAAGATCAATCTGTCATGAAATTCAGTGAGGTTAGCCTAACAAAGCAGTTAGATTAGTGCGTTTGTAGTGATTGGATCAGAATGATGTCTAGGAGTTTGATAAATTATCTCTAAGAAACTTATCCCGCACCAAAGTCAAATAAGTAGCCTAAATCAAATGAAATATATTGTGGGAAAACATATACGTTCAAACCAAATGTCAAAGTTAAACTGTAATACATTGGTTTGAAATGAGTTCTCGAATTTATAAAATAAATTATTTATATTTATTATTTCTATCAGATTGAATATTTTGCATAGATTGGAAAAATCATGATTTTTTATTTCGGTAATTTGAGTTTAGTGTTTTGTGCAAGGACAGGTCTGTTGTCCTTGCTCTTAATGGTTCAAAAAATCAACGAGCACGTGTCATCATCTTATAAGACACATTTTTTTACGCAAACTCTGAAGTGGAAGAAAATAGCAAACATTCGAATACATTATTGAATATCTAGAGTGAAGAAGGTAAGTTCGGTTGTTGAAGTTTGACCTCCGATTTGTGACTGAGATTATTAGACATGTTAAAGCTTTTGAAAATTTTATTGCACAAATCTAACAAGAAGTTTAGCATCGATTTGATATTTTCACCATTCTTGGATTTAACCTGTTTTGAAGTTGAACAAAATAGATTGGTGGAAATGCGTAGTATTTTGTACATGCCAAAAGAGTGAATTTGACATTGTGATCTGTACAGCTCTAAAATCTGTAATTTGTTGATAGAACTTTTTATGAAATTTCATTTATCTCTGCGTATATATGAGCAGAGCTACTCTTATCAGAGCTCATAAAAGAAATAGAGTCCCGGAGACTTTTCTGAATGTTGCTTTAGAGTAAAAAATTAGGGAAAATGTATTGATTTAGCGCATGGTTATTTTATCATCTGATTTAAACATCCATTCAAGTTTCGGGGAACAAATTCGTATAATTATATTTTTTTCTGAATGACAATTAACAAAGTAAGAGTCAATCTCTTTCTACTGTTGGTCATATTTACCGATGCCAGTTGTAAGCCACGAACAAATCCATGCTGCAGTATCAAGACTCAAAAGTATATGGGATTACAACTATGATATACAATTATCTAATACTATAAAAAGTGCGGTATATAAAGAAATTTTAAAAAATTAAAATCATAAAAATCTTATTTGTTTCATTTTTCACAATACTATAATAAATTTTTCTACTCATATTCATATAATATTAAGCACGTGCGTTTGCACGGGCATTGATTTCTAGTTATTTTAAAATTTATTAACGTTGAATTGTAATTTAATCAATCACAGAACAGAGTCAAACGATTTTTTTAGAATTGTAAAATTCGATAGTTATACCCACAATTTAAAATCAGTGATAGTTCATACTTTTTTTATTTTATGGGAAAAACTCAAAATGGGCCCTGAACTACCACCGCTTACCTAATTACGTCAGAACTACCACGATTTCCAAAAAAAGTGTGATGAAAAAAAATTGGACTGATATTCTAAAATAAAATTTAACATTACATTTCTAAACTAATATTATTATAAGACTTAGATTTGTGTGTGAAAATTAAGTCGTTTGGTTATTAAAAGACATCATTTTCTTTATGTGCACAAAATGATATAATTTATCTTAATAACCAAATGACGTAATTTTCACACACAAATCTAAGTATTATAATAATATTAGTTTAGGAATGTAATGATAAATTTAATTTTAGAATATCAGTCCATTTTTTTTCATCGCATCTCTTTTAAAAATTGTGATAGCTCTGACCGCAATTAGGTAAGTAGTGATAATTCAGAATCTCTTTTGGGTTTTATCCATTTATTTTATAGTTTATTATTAAATAAAGGGATAAAACCTAAAAGAAGCTATGAACTACTACAACTTACCTAATTAGGGCCAGAACTATCACGATTTCCAAAAAAGGTGCGATAAAAAAATTTGGACTGATTTGCTAAAATAAAATTTATCATTACATTTGTAAACTAATGTTATTATGAGACTTAAATTTGTGTACGGAAATTACATAGTTTGATTATCAAAATAAATTATATCATTTTGCACACATAAAGAAAACGACGTCTTTTAATAACCAAACGACGTAATTTTCGCACACAAATCTAAATTTTATAGTAATATTAGTTTTGGTTTGTAATGATGAATTTTATTTTAAAAAATTAGTCTAATTTTTTTTTCATCATACTTCTTTTAAAAATCGTGATAGTTATGACGGATAAACAGTGATAATTGAGACTCTTTTCAATTTTTCCCAAAAAATAAAATCATTTCAAATCAATAATGGATTTGGGTACGAATGAGATTAGATTAAGTAATTATGTATCCCCGAGATTGATGGTATTAAGACGGAACTTCTTAAAACAAAACAAACAAGCGAGAGCGCCCATCTGGAGAAATCAAGAATTTGCGTTGAGGGAATCCATGGAAGAAGTGCTCGCCGAAATCGATGCCCTGCAAGCCGTCTACGGCGGCGATTGCGTCGTGATAGAGAGCTTTCCGCCTCATGTTCAGCTGCACATCAAGCCGCGGACGGCGGATGTCTCGTCGGAGCAGGTACTGCTTTTTATATGTATGCGTGTTGTGATGTTACTTATTGGATAGGGTTTCCTGACCCTCCCCAGATCGCGATAGAAAAAAATATATATTAAAGTAAAGTTTTGTGTGTCGTTAGTAAATTTTGAGGTAGAGTTTGTGATGAAAAGAACACTAATTTGTTAGACTAGTTGAGTTTTGACAGCTAACAATGTGTTTGTTTTGATGTTCTATCAGTTTGTGGAAGCTCAAATCTCTATACAGGCCGGTCCAAAGGTATTGGTTTTGTCTTTTTGAATGGGAATTTTTTGTTTCTCTTAGCTTTTCGAGGGATTTGGGTTGATGAGCTGTGGTAATTGCCTCTGTTTTTCAGTACCCTGATGAAGCGCCTCATGTCGCTATCGTGGATTCCAGGGGACTTGATGAGGAGAGGAAAAGTATACTTGTGGCGACAGTTCGAAATAAGGCGGCCGAGCTTACCAGTTATTTGATGCTTGTAGCCCTTTGTGAGGTATGTTGAACTTCTCATGGCTTGATCTCGCGACTTCATAGGTTATTATATGGTTTAATTTATATAGAATGGATGATTTGATGTATGATATTGTAATTTCATTGTGATTATCATTCAAGTGAGGTTAATTCACATACACAAAGGTATTTTTTTGTGAAAGAATTTAGTTCCTTTTTCATCATTTTTATTGGTTCAAATGCGTCAATTGCCTAAAATGGTCAAGATTCAGAAAGGATTCGTTCCACGGATAAAAATAAGATATTGTACTGAAATGAAGACTTTGAGGTGATGATACAGTTGAACTACAAGCTGCTGATCTACTGTGTTTTATTGTGGTTACAACTAAGACCAGTCAGACTACTGAAAGATGCATTTCAGGCCTGAGCAGTGTTTTCACTCTGGCTGTAAGCTGACTCAATTTGACTGGATACAATTTGAGACTGTTTTGACAATGTATTTGCATCCGCTATTCTCTTTTTTGTCTTGATTTGACTGAATCCCATTCTGTGTTTGTTTCAAAATGTGAACTAGTAGTGTTTCTGTAGCTAATTATGGAATTGTGAATTCAATCTCTGACGTGACTATTTCAATTAATTTGATTTCAAGATTTTATTAAGGTTGTTATTACTATTATAGGAAGCGGTGGAAAAGCTTTCTGCTATGAACCATCCGGAAGGGGATTGTCCATTATGTCTCTACCCTTTGGTCCCTGAAGATGAAGATGATAATTCCTTGCCATTTATGAAGTTGATGTCTTGTTTCCATTGCTTCCACAGGTAGGCATGATTATCTTAATCTATTTTTGCTTGTGCTAGCCTTGTCTCTTAGTCTGTGTTTGGTTTTAGGGAAAGATTGAGGGAAAGGAAAATTTGTGGGAAAATGAGGTGGAATCCTTTGTTGAGGGAAGTTGGGGATGGAAGAAGGAAAATTTGTAAAAATTTAAGTGTTTTTTTGTATTTTCTACAAAATTTTCCATCTCTAACCAAATGAGGGAAAATAAGATGGATTCCATAATGAATTCGCTTTCCCTCACATTTTCCTTTCCCTGAATTTTGCCCCAAATCAAACACAGCCTTAAAAAGCTGTTTTTTTTTAACATTTCGTGCCCTTAATATTTCGCAGTGATTGCATCATTCGGTGGTGGAATTGGCTCCAAGTTGAGAGTTATTCAAACCCTTCAAAGTCATCAAATCAGCAAGGTAGATTTCTCAGTAAAGAATGCTTTTAGAAGTTAGCTCTTTTTGTTTCCTTCTCTTCGCTTGAATAGGGTGCACATGCATTATCTCCACGCGCTTATTTGCTTCCTATTTATATTTTAAGGCTGTCTAAACAGAACAAAGATACCAAAGAGATTAACATCTTGTCTGTTGTGGTTGTAACAATTGGTATCTGATGGGCACAATATCTATTTGTCTGCCATCCGAGCTTCTGTTTCATTCCCCCGTGCACTGAATGTGAATAAAGAAGTACCAATACTAGTTTCCGGTTCTTAGAAATATTTTGTTTAAAAATGTTTATTGGATGTCCATTAACTTATATTTGCCAGGATATGAACTTTTCATTTGCTGTTCAGATAAGCCTGAAGAAATGGAGGGAAGAATTGGAACCTGTCCTGTTTGTCGTAAAATATTTCATAGTAAAGATTTCGAACACGTCCTAAGTTTGGCCGGTGCTCAGATGTCCGAATTGGTAAGTGACTGTGTTATATGCCTCACTTAACCTTTTGATGCTGTTCACATTGTTCAGTGGCATCTGTGTATATGACATGATTGAGCCGTGGGTCTTTCCCTCTTTTTCTATTTGTTAAAGCTAGAGTAACAAGTGTTTTCCTTGTGTTCTACTGTGCAGAATTTACGTGATAGTCAAATTGAAGATAAAGTTGATGATGAGATTCTTCGTTTGGACTCAGAGAAGGTTAGACGACAAAAGTTTGAAGCAATTATGAAGAAACAGGAGGAAAACAGTGGACTCATAGAACCTCCGAAAGAGTTGGTCGTCTTGCCAGGCATGTACCTTCAGCAGGCATCTGCGATACCTGCCACCACGTCAACTGAAGCAGCTGAAGAGCAAAGTAGAAACCCAGCAATTTCAAGAAACGAAGAAGCTCCTAAAGAAAAAATTACAACCCATTCACCTTCAAACAAGCCTGGCCCCAGCCACAGGAGGAACCATGGCATGAAAAATCATAGAGCTCATAATCTTCAGAGACCAGCAAAACAATGGGTTCAGAAAGCCAGCGATCCAGCAAGTTGAAGTTGAGTTTGTCACTTCTGTATAGTGTGGTAAATTGAATCAAAATGCGGGGACAGACGCTATTATATACGGAAAGACAAAAAAATAAAATGAACGTAAGTGGAATCAATATTTTATCAGGTGACCTTTTGTGATGAGATTCATGCAATTACTCTTCCATGTTTCGGAAGTACCTATTCCCTCACGCGATGCCGTTTTGATTTAATTTAAAACAACGTCGTTTTAATTTAAGTTGCTTCAATCAATACCGTTTTAATTTTGTACAAAACGATGTCGTTTTATTCTTTTTTTTATAACTTACATATTCATCAGAAATACCTCGTTCTTCATCATAATTCATTATATATTCATCATAATTGCTTAGATATTCATCAGAAATGTTTATGAACTTATCAGTTTATTTTATGATTATATATTCACTAGTTTTACTTCCATATTCATCAGAAATGCATCGATATTCATCAGAAATGCTTGTCTATTTTTTAGATTATTTTCTAGTCTATTTTCAATAGTTTGCTTCCTTATAAATCAGGAATGCATCGATCTTCATCATAATTCATTGGATATTCACCATAATTGCTTATATATTCATCATAATTAATTCAATATTTTATCAGATTATTTTTATGGTTTCAATAGTACTTATGAATATCGATGCATTTCTGCTGAATATGGAATTAAAACTTGTGAACCTAGAATCATAAAGTAATTTGATAAATTCATAAGAATTTCTTATGAAAATATAAGCATTTCTAATGAAGATCAAGTCTTTTCTGATGAATATAGAATCTAAAAGATAATATGATAAATTCATAAGCAATTCTGGTGAATATATTATCAATTCTAAAGAATATCTAAGCATTCTTGATGAATATCGATCCAATCCTATTAAATATGAAAGAAAAACTAATAAAATATAGACAATAAAATAATTAGACGAATGTATAAGTATTTCTGACGAATATTGATGTATTTCTGATGAATATAAAATAATAAAATAATTTGATAAAACATTGGAGTGATTCTGATGAATATATAAGCAATTCTGGTGAATATACAAAGAATTCTGATGAAGATCCATGCACTTTTGATGAATATGAAAGCAAAATTAATGAAAAGATACAATAAATAATCTGAAGAATATATAAGCGTTTTTTATGAATATCGATGCATTTCTGACGAATATGAAAGTAAAACTACTGAATATGAAATCATAAAATAATCTGCTAAAATTAAAAACATTTTTGATGAATATGTATGCAATTCTGGTGAATATCCAATCAATTCTTATGAAGATCGGTGCATTCCTGATGAATATGGAAGCAAACTAATGAAAATATACCATAACAAATAATTTAAAGAATATAAAAGCATTTCTGATAAATATTGACTTATTTCTGATGAATATGGAAGTAAAACTAGTGAATATGTAATAGTAAAATAATCTGATAAATTCATTAACATTTCTCATGAATATATTAGCAATTCTGGTGAAATACCAATGAATTCTGATGAAGATCTATGCATTCCTGATAAATATGGAAGCAAAACTAATGAAAATAGACCACAAAATAATTTGATGAATAAATAAGCATTTCTGATGAATATATAAGCATTTCTGATGAATATGAAAGCAAAAATAATGAATATAGATTATAAAATAATCTGATAAATATAGAAGCAATTCTGATGAATATATAAGCAATTCTGGTGAATATCGAGGCATTTCTGATGAATATGGAAGCAAAAATAATGAATATAAAGCATGAAATAATATGATAAATATAGGAGCAATTCTGATGAATATGTAAGCAATTCTGGTGAATATCGAAGCATTTCTGATGAATATGGAAGCAAAAATAATGAATATAGATAATAAAATAATCTGATAAATATAGGAGCAATTCTGATGAATATATAAGCAATTATGAGGAATATAGAGGCATTTCTGATAAATATAGAAGCAAAAATAATGAATAGATACCGTAAAATAATCTGATAAATATAGAAGCAATTTTGATGAATATATAAGTAATTCTGGTGAATATCGACGCATTTCTGATGAATATGGAAGCAAAACTAATGAATATAGACTATAAAATAATCTTATAAATATGAGCAATTCTGATGAATATAAAAGCAATTCTGGTGAATATCCAATCAATTCTGATAAAGAAAGGGGTTTAACATGTTTTTATTATTAAATAAAAAAACGACGCCGTTTTGATCAAATTCAAGCAAAACAACACTATTTTGGTAAAATACAAAATGAAGGCACGTGAGAAATCAAATAAAATGACGCCGTTTTGATTAAATTCAAAACGACGTCCCTTGAGGGAGTACCTACTCTTGGAGCATGTAAGAATCTGCGAGATTTATGTGCATGAGCTGGCCAGTAGATACGTTTGTGATCAGTATTTATGCTTGCTTAAAATGGAACAAACTTTTGGGATGTGAAATTCATGAATGATCGGGTGAATACAGTGTATAATCAAGTTATATTGCTTGAAGTTATCGAAAGGTGTTGTGGTTTGAGGAATCGGATCAGTGCTGCGCAGTCTAAAATGACGACGTTTCATTTATTTGCTGACTGAAATTACATGCCAAAATGACATTATTTGTTTGTTGACTACTCAATCTAAAACGACGTCGTTTCATTTGTTTGCTGACTGAAATTACATGCCCAAACGATGTTATTTGTTTGCTGACTATTCAACCTAAAACGACGTCGTTTTGACATGTACTTTCAATTGAGTAGATAACAAACAAATGAAACGATGTTATTTTGGGCCGCACAACAAATTGCAGCGCATTACTAGATCCGATTCTATAAGAGTATTGGCGTGAAGCACTTACGCCTCGGCCATGTTCGAATTGTGCATGATCAAAGAGACTCCTTGTGTTCCAGTTGGATGATCAACTGGTTTATAAGATCTTCTAAAACTACTTTGAGGGGGAAGCAACAATTTCAAATGATGACCAAGACCAAATCAATCTTTGTGAGAGAGTTGTTTTATAACTTGTCCAAGTTGCTGGCATAACTTGAACTTTATATTCTGGCTTTAAAAGAACCGCAAGAGCGCGTGTCGAATGATACAACAAACGAGCAGCTGTTAGTTTTTTTCATTCCTTTTTATAATTTTTGTGGCACAATTTTATGAATCAAATTAAGCGTATAAACATCATAGTTGTACCGCGATCGTGGCACTAACAACTGCCATAATTATTAATCGTTATGATAGAAGACTAGTCGTATTGCAATAAATTCTTTTTATAAATATTTAGCATATATATTCTTAATTTTAATAATTTAAAACTAAAATTTGATAATTTATATATGAACTCAATTTACATTCTATCTTTAAAAAAATTTGAAATCAATGTTGAAACAAAATGATACAAACATATAAGATAAAAGTGGGGACCACATACATTAAAATTTGAAGGATAAATCCTCTCCCCATCCCCAGCCTTGCTCTAGTATTTGTCTGTCACACGTTTCTTCCTACAATACGAAAGACTCATGCAACACGAAATAATTATAACGATACAATAACGTTTGTTGTTTTGTGTCATTCTTCAGCTATAAAAGGAGAGACGAGTAACGAACAAAATTTTCCCTAAGCACCTCCTCTTCCTTTTTATTTCATTCTTTTCGAGAGTTTATCTCTTTAGTATTTTTCAGTGTATTTTTGTAACGGTTTTATATCGTAAGAAAATAAATTAGTATTTTTTATTCCTCCAAAATTCACCAAATTCCATATACACATTTAGTTGAGTATCGAAATTATTGATAGATCCTTACATTTGGTATCAGAGCTCAGTTCATCGTACAAATATCAGGAGTGATATTTGAGTGTTATAATGTAGTTAAATCATGTCCAACTCGGTTTCTGATAGGGCAATAATTTATCATATTTTAAGTACTTATACCTAAAATATTTGAGTCATTTCTGAGTGATTATGAGTAATTTATAGTTGATTTTGTCTCTTGTAGGTTAAATATGCAGAATACTTGCTCCGGAAGAGGAAAAAGATGAAAACAATGCAAACTGGGTTAAAATCGGACAAAAGTCAAGTTCAGGGGTCTAATTGTCAAAAGAAGAAGTTCAGGGGCAAATCTGTAAATATCCAGAACCAAAAATCGATCCGGATCGAGCTTACTTTGCACTAGCTCGAACCTGATCGTGTTTCATCCGGTGCACGACCCAAAACTCGATCTAGATCAAGCTGACACGTGGCGGGCCGAAAAAAGGCAGTTTCTAATTCTCTTTTAGGAACCCTTTTGGCCATATAATTCCTTCCGAAAACAGTCTAAGGTGACATATCAACTATAAATATAAGTCTAGGGCTCAAACTCTAACATGCCTGGCACCACACCACATCTTTCTGTCAGAAGGAGCAGAGAGACGAATTCCGTTCAGAGTTGGAGCTTCAAGAGACTAAGCTTTCCTTTATCATTCTTGTTTTACTTTCATAATTATTTTATGATTGTTATTTCAATTATGCGTAGTGAGTAGTCGTCTCTGTCATAGGATCATACGGATCCTAGGTAGTGTGTAAATTCAACTTTTCATGTTTATTAATTAAGAATATTTTTCATTCATGTTGCTAGTGCTTCTTTGAATGTTATTGTGTATGCTCATTATTTTAGGAACGCCTAAATATTATCATGCGTAGTTATTCAGAGTTTAAATATGCATGTTTTAAGAACTTTGTTTAGGATTAAATCTATTACCCTCTAAGTTAGGATATTCCATCTCATGAAGACCTGAATCCGGTTGGTTTGGATATTTCGCTTAGTTGTAGTCAATGGCCCTAGTCAATCGAAGACCAGAATCGGGAGTTGGCCTAGGAATATTGAGTAGTTTATTTATCCTGTTGCATGTTTAGGAAATATTAGTGTATCACCCTTTGACTAGTATTTGTGAGCTACGAAGACCAGAATCGGGAAACAACACAATACGAAATCAATTGTAGTCAATAATTTACTGCGTAGGAACACCCTGAGGTCGGGCTCACATATAAATTATTGAGTGATACGCTGTATTATTGAAATTGCATGATTTAGATGATTAATTTGCGTCTGAATCACATGATTAGTTTTGCATGCAACCTAGGTGAAGTAGATCATAGGATGCTTATCTTCTCTGCTCGATTCTATCTCTGTGTCGTTTACTTTCAGTTTTAATTCTTAGTTAATTAGTTTAAAACAACTTCCAATCAATTTGTCTAGAATTAAATAGATATTAATTAGGTTATTTGCGCCTAGCAAGCCTTGTGCTCCTCTTGGTTCGACTCGGTACTTACCGATTTTATTTGACTGTAGTGATCCCTTAAATGTTCATTGACATCTATATAGGGTCAAAAATACGCACTATCAGTTTCATTACAATTGCCACAATTCGACGGTACGGATTCGACGAATGGTTAATCCGTATGAAGGCATTTTTCGGTCTCAAGATTTACGGAATTTGATCGAGACTGGCTACACCGAAATAATCTGAGAGGCATTTGATGCTCTAAAAAATGAACAAAGAGATTCACTGACAAATACAAAAAGGAAATATCAGAAGGCCCTATATACCATCTTCCAAGCCACGAAGAAGCCGGTATTTAGAAAAATATCGAAGGCATAAACATTTCACGAGGCGTGGACTATCCTATAGAAGAATTACAAAGGAGACGAACGAGTTATGCGGATGCACTTACAAACGCTAAGGAGGGAGTTCGAGTCACTATGAATGACTAACTCAGAAAATGTATCGGCATTTTTTGACCGCGTCCAGGTTATTGTTAACAACATGATGGTTAACGGGAAGACGCTGGAGGAGCAACAAATCATCGAGAAGGTGCTATGATCGTTGCCAGGAAGATTTGAATATATTGTGGCCGCTATCGAAGAGGGGCACAATATTTTAAAAATGTCGACTGAAATGTTGCTGAACTCGTTGTGTTTACACGAACAACGTGTGAACATAAAAGCTAACGAATCAAGCCAAGAGCAAGCGTTGCAAAGCCGGGTCGAAATGGGAAGCTGTGGAGGTCGCCGTGGTGGTTGAGGTGGTGGACAAGGTCGAGGTAGAGGCCAAATTCATAACACGAAACGAGATTAGGCTAATGGAAGTAATTCTCAGAGAGCTCGCGGAGGTCATACTGGAGGGCATGACATGTCCATAATCAGATGCTACCAGTGTCAATAGTTTGACACTATAAATCCGAATGTCGAGCAAAAGTAGAGAACAAACGTACGGAACAAGTGTGCGCTACCGAAGTACACCAAAATATGGTGCTAGCATGTAAAATCACTAAAGGTTGTGGACTCTTCAGATATGTGGTATCTTGACTCGGGATGCAGCAACCACATGAGTGAGAGAAAGGAGCTTTTCTCTCGGTTAAATGAATCTGCTCATAATGAAGTCAGCTTCGGAAACAAATCAAAGATCCAAATCAAGGGGAAACGTGATATCCGGATCCAAACAAATGACAATACATTTATAGCTATCACTGATGTATATTATGTGGCAGATTTGTGTTGGAACCTTTTGAGTTTGGGACAACTGTCGGAGAAAGACCACGCTATCTCTATCCGAGATGGAATTTGTACCATTGAAGACAAAAGTCGGAGGATGATTGCCAGAGTCCAAATGACGAAGAACCGAACGTTCTAATGGATTCTTCAAAATGAAGCTGAGATGAACTTCCAGGTGATTGTGAAATACAGCAGTTGGTTGTGACACTTGAGATTTGGCCACCTAAATTTTCAACGGTTGAAATTATTGTCTTGAAGAAGATGGTGATAGGATTATCGTCCATTGAAGTACCTAGTCAGCCGGGTGAATCGTGTTTGCTTGGGAAGCAACATAGACAGCCTTTTCCTATTGGAAAGGCGAGGCGAGCAAACTATCCATTGGAGTTGGTTCATACAGACCTCTGTGGACAAGTAGAAGTGGAGTCGCTAGAAGGAAAGCGAGATATTGTGGCCCTAGTTGATGATTTTTTAATAAAGACTTGGGTCTATTTCTTGAAAGAAAAGTCGGAGGCTTTTCAGAAGTTCAAAGAGTTTAAGACCTTTGTGGAAAAATAAAGCGGTTATGTTCTGAGGACGCTAAGATCAAATTGAGGAAGAGAATTCACTTCTAATGAGTTCTTGGACTATTGTAAGACTGATGAAATCAAGAGGCAGCTGACCACCAGTTACACAACTCAGCAGAATGACATAGTTAAGAGAAAGAATCGAATAATCTTCGAGATGGCCTTAAGCATGTTAAAGGCCAAAAAGATACCAAAATCATTTTGGGCCGAAGCTGTAGCTTGTGCGGTGTTGTTATTGAACCGATGTCTAATGAAGGCAGTCCATGGAAAGACACTATATGAGGCATGGAGCGGTGAAAAGCCAGATGTTTCCTGCGTGCGTGTTTGGGTGCGTGACATATCCTCATGTTCCAGAACAACAACGGAGGAAGCTAGTTGACAATAGCAGAAAATGTATCATTGGATACAGTACTGGTACGAAGGGGTACAAGTTGTATGATCCCACCACAAAAGATTTGATTATCAGTCGGGATGTCCAGTTCGCTGAAGATGAGTCTTGAGATTGGTCACAGAAAGATGCTAGATAGCCTGCTAGTATCTTCATTGAGGAGGAACTAGTTGAAAACACATGTCAACCAATTGAATCATTTGACCGACCAGTTAATCCATAATCCACTAGACGTCTAGACCGAACTAGAGTTCCATCAGTCCTTTTGAGAGACTATGAAGTCACTTGAGATGATGAGGATGATAGTTCTGATAAAACTATGGTTAACTTTTGTCTGTTTGCAGATTGTGATCTTGTGACATTCGAGGAGGCAGCAAAAGACAAAGGATGGATTCAGGCCATGAATGCAGAGATTGGATCCATAGAGAAGAACAACATGTGAGAGTTGGTAAAAAGGCAATAAGAGTGAAATGGATGTACAAGACGAAGTATAACCCTGATGTCCAAGTTGATCATCTGAAGGCAAGGCTCGTGGTGAAAGGCAACAAATAGAAACCTGGAATTGACTATTTTGAGATATTTGCACCAGTTGATAGAATGGATACCATTCGAATGATTATAGCACTTGCAGCCCAGAACAAGTGGAAACTACACTAGATGCACGTAAAGTCAGCATTCTTGAATGAAATTCTGGAAGAAGAGGTGTTCGTTGAACAGCCACCAGGGTATGCTCAGAAAGGGCAAGAGAGCAATGTCTACAGACTGAAAAAAGCATTATACAAACTAAAGCAGGCCCCTCGAGCATGGTACACGAGGATTGATATGTATATGCTGGAGAATGATTTTCATAAGTGTCTTTATGAGCACACATTGTACATCAAGACAGGTGCAAATGGTGAAATGCTGATAGTATGCTTGTATATGGATGATCTGATATTCACCGGGAGTTCAAAAGCGATGTTTATCAAGTACAGGGAGGCGATGACTCGTCAATTTGAGATGACTGACATGGGTTTGATGTCCTACTTTTTAGGCATTGAGGTTGAACAAACTGATCATGGAGTCTTCATTTCTCAAAAGAAGCACGCTGGAGATATTTTGATGAAATTTAAATTTGAGGCAATGAAGCCAATGCGTACTCCAGTTGCCGAGAGACTTGAGATGAAGAAGGATGGAACAGGCGAGCTGGTAAACTCCACCTACCACAAGAGCATAGTTTGAAGTCTTCGTTACTTAACTTCAACTAGGCCAGACATTGTGTATGGAGTGGGAATCATCAGCCGGTTCATGGAGCAACCTCAACAGTCACACCTGCTAGCAGCCATACTCCGGTATATCAGCGGAATACGAGACTATGGAATCCTGTATTCTCACAGAAATGATTTTTGTCTGACAGGCTATTCAGACAGTGATGAGGCAGGTGATGTGGAAATTTGAAAGAGTACATCAGGCTATACTTTCTATCTTAGAGATGGAGTTATTTCATGGTCTTCAAAGAAGCAACAGGTCGTTGCTCTTTCAACAGCTGAAACGGAGTACATTTTTGTAACTACCGCAGCTTGTCAAGCAGTTTGGCTTCGACAGACATTGGAAGACCTGGAACACAAGCAGGAGGAGCCCACATTGATTATGTGTGATAATAAGTTGGTTATTGCATTAGCTAAGAATCCAGTATTTTATGGCAGAAGCAAACATATTGGAATCATGCATCACTATATTCGGGAGTTGGTCAAAGATGGCGAGATTAAGCTAGAGTTATGTAGAACTGAGAAGCAAATTACATATATCTTTAAGGGACTCTCGAGTGACAAGTTTGAAATGTTTCGACAAATGCTTGGAGTCGCAAGAGTTTGTATCAAGAAGGACTGTTGAAGCAAATGATACAAACATATAAGATAAAAGTGGGGCCCACAAACATGGAAATTTGGAGGATAAATGCTCTTCCCATCCCCTGCCTTGCTCTGTTGTTCGTCTGTCACACGTTTCTTCCTACAACATGAAAGACTCCTGCAACATGAAACAATTAAAACGACACGATAACGTTTGTTGCTTTGTGTCGTTCTTCAGCTATAAAAGGAGAGGCGAGTAACGAAGAAAATTATCCCTCAGCACCTCCTCTTCCTTTGTATTTCATTTTCTTTCGAGAGTTTATCTCTCTAGTATTTTTCAGTGTATTTTCGAAACGATTTTGTACCGTAAGAAAATAAATCAGTATTTTTTCTTCTTTCAAAATTCACCATATTCCATATGCATGTTTAGTTGAGTGTCAAGATTATTAATAGATCCTAGCAATCAAATTGAACGATAATCCATATGAAATCAGATTGCGTGCAGGCCGACACCCAAGTCAAACTATGAGGGCGCTTTTTGTTCACCTGAATGAAAAAATCCAAAATAGGATTGCATGATGGGTTCATTTGTCTAAATCAGCTATTCTGTGTATGAGTCATATGTTCGGACCGCCTATTTCTCATCTGATTGTCATGCCCCCGTATCCGATAATGAGGTTTCTACCTATTAGGAGGGTTGATAAGTCGTAATTATTTGACATATTTTTATATTTAAATTCATTGATTCTTCACTGTTTGAAAGTTTAAATGAATGATTTTAGTGAATTTTCATATTTACAAATTATTTGACTTAATGATAAAACAAGAGTGTTAGTGGTGAATAAATAAAGAAAATTATCTCAAAACGGACGAAAGACAAAAACTGCCCGCACACAATGATATGACAATTAATTTACACATATCGTTAATCAGCCGCACGTATTAAACTAAGGCAGTGTTCCCTGGTTTGATATTGGAAAGAAAGAGAAATAAAACAATCATTCCTGAAATTTTTTTAAAGAGAGACTCATGAGGGTTTGAGAGATTTGGTCTCCCTTTTCTTTTCATCCATTTTGAGTAGATTTGGAAGAACGGAAGGGATTCGAACTGAAAAGACAAGTGTACCCAATCTATTCTTTATTCTTTTTCATGTTTAATTTTATTTACAAAAATTATTTTAATTATATTTTTTTAATCTAATTCCTCCAAATTCATCCTAAACTCTTGAAAACACTTTTTTTTTACTTCACTTTCAAGCTGAAGTAAAACCGTTTCTCTCAGTCATTTTAAATATCAGTACGAAGCGAAGAACCGGTCGACGGAACATCTGGTTCGGAGATCGGAACCTGCCAGCCTCGGCTCGGAAACTGCCTTTTGATTCCCGGAAGCTCAGCCACGGCCCTGGGCCTCAGGTCCGGACTCACAATCCACTTCTTCTTCCTCTTCTCTATCGCTATCTCATTCTTCACTGTGCACAAAACTCCAAACTACGAATCTGGAAATTTGATGGCAGCTAAAATGGCGATGAGTAAAGTTGTAACTCAATGTGTTGCAGAATCGATTAGTTCTGAAGGTGGGCGGAGGATAGGAAGAGGTGGTGTGAATGATTTGAGTGAATTTGGGACTCTTGGGTTTAGGGTTTTGCTGGTGGCGGAGAAGGAGCGATGGGAAGTAGGGTTCCGGCGCAACACTACAATTTGAGATCCGCAAATACGTTTATCGAGTCGTCTTTGCATGACCTGAATACGGTGGATGTGCGTCCTGGGGATATTAGTGGCCTTGATAGGGATGCTGTCGCTGAAGGTAGCTTGGATAATGACGATGAAGGCAACTCTGTGGTGAGTGTCACTGTTTTCTTCTTCGTCTGTCTTTTTTCGTGTCTGAGCATTATAATTTGTTGATGCACTGAATTTACTATGTTGAGGGTCAATCTGTTTGATGTGATTCGAGGTGCAACGCTTGTCATTATAGGTATTTTTCTTAGCTTAATAATTGACTATTGGAGATTATTTTTATCTCTGAATGTATCTGGTATAGCTTTTGAATATAGTTTCCGATTTCTAGCTTCCCAGGGAAGATACAAGTATCTGAATGGATATTGAATTATGGTGGCCTTCAGGGTGGAATTTTACTTTCTTGTTTGATGACTTGAATTACATAATACTTGTAGGTACGCTCTGTTTTATAGTTCCAGGTTTGATTATTGTGTAACATACGCTTGACTAGCATTGTTCGCTATTCAAGACTTACTTCGAACTGTGAGTGCTTCTTGAACCCATTGAGATTATTTAGTGAGATAAGTAGCAACACTGATCTTTAGTGGCTGAACATGAGTGCTAAGGCACCATGAGATAAATTGTATATTTTGAATCAATGATTGAAGTAATGTCTGGTGCGATTTCCCATGTCAGGATTGCATGCATGAAACTTTTAGGAATGAGATGCGACTGCATAGTGTCGGTGTTGAAGAAGACCACCACAATGGCTTCAACAATAACAGATCTTCAAGGGATGTATATGATATTTTAACGGTTGACGGTAAGTAATCATATTTCTTTGCTTTCCATATCTATCAAAATAAATAACAATCTGTATTGGCAACTTTTAAACATTATCATCTGGCACTAATTTTAAATTGGGCCTCATGCGCTGTAATGTGGAAACTAAACTTAAACGCGCTGCTTGTCTAATAAATAAAAAGTTATGATGGATTCTTTGCGGATTGCTCAATGGGTGAGTATTGTGCAGCTTGTCAACTTGATTGTCATTCTACCATCACTAATCGTCTTTGATGTATGAGTTATCGGGGGTGAGGCACTCACAACCCATTTGGAAGTGTTTCACAACCTGATTATTTGGACAGTGATATACAAAAAAGACACTTGATGATGTTTTACTCAATCAGGCTGCAGCTTTTTCTGATTGAAACTTCACTTTTCAAGTCTGGCTGGTTACAAATTTTTATATTTGATTAGCTCTTCATTATCTTTGCGTGATGAGGACAAAGTTATTGTGAGTTTGTGCAGTATTGTTGCGTGGTGTCCTGGATATCTTACCTCTGGGTACCCCATTTTGCTATTTATAGCTTCTTTAATTTAGCTGACTTTGGTATATATTTTAAGGGCCACCATTTGTTACACGGGAGTCAGAACTATTTCATTGTATGTGTCTACTACTTGCTGTCTGCGTAACTGCTAGATTTACCTGAATGCTCATTTCAAACTAGTTCAGAAGGTTACTACCTCCTTGTTATTGGGCTCCTTAAATTGACTACTCGGGACATGATAGTGTCGGTGACTGATGTTCAACTCATTTATGCAGATGTTTCTCCAATTGAATCATCAAGGGCTAGGTTTCTGCAAATCATAGTGGATAATTTTATTTCTGAGCATGTAATTGAAGTGGTCGATCCTGATGCCGGGTATATTGTTCAGCCTGAACAAGATAAAGCAAAAAGGAAGTCACGGGAGGTCCATTATGAAGGAGATCCAAGATTTGCTTTGCCTTT
Organism: Kalanchoe fedtschenkoi; assembly: GCA_002312845.1. NCBI lineage: Eukaryota > Viridiplantae > Streptophyta > Magnoliopsida > Saxifragales > Crassulaceae > Kalanchoe > Kalanchoe fedtschenkoi. Next base: position 527,574 of record NQLW01000079.1, read on the forward strand.
GATGTATATAGCAAATATGTATGAAGCATTGGTTAATGATGTAAATATCAGGCTTGCCCCTCTCAGTGGCATCCGTGAAAAGACTATTGGAGTTGCTCTTGAAGCTGCTGGCGGATTGTACCGAATGCTAGCCAAAAAATTTCCTCGCAAAGGTATGTTTTGATGATTTGGTTGACCTGTTCCTGGATAATATCTTGAAATATGTTCATATGAGGCAAATAGTATTAGCATCATATTCAAAGTGTCTTGGTTGCTTTACTTATGACCATTGCTTGAATTGGACTATTGTTTTTTATATGCAATTGATTCTATGAGAACCGGGGTGACTAAAACTGCTAAAGGACTCTCTGATTCTGATGGTCCTTCAGGGTTGTAACACTTCCATTTGCAGGGCAATGCATTTTTAAGCGAAGAGAGTTAGCAACTTCTGTTGAAACTAAAACACGATTCCCAGAGCTTGTTGTGCAAGAAGAGAAGCGAGTCCGATTTGTAGTGGTTAATGGACTAGGCATTGTTGAGAAGCCAAGTAGTGTGCCTATTGATGATGCTGAGTGGTAAGACTCTCACAATGTTTATTTGTTGTCCTCGTACTTACCTTTCTAACTACAGATTTTGTTGCACAGTTTCTTCTAGTCTTGCATTTTTATAAGGCATTTAGTGCTGCAGCTTGAATGTGCTTTTGACTCTCTTAGCCCAGCATAAGCTTATCATAGATACCCATTCTTTTTGTCTCATAGGAAACAGAAAAGGTTTGTCATGATTATGGATCTGGTGGGTAATACTTTTTTGTGTGGACAATTTTGTACTATGGGTATAAGGTAAATGATGAAAAATAAGTTTGTAAACAAGCTGTGATCATCGTCACGGATGAAGTGATTTGCTGGGTGATCAGTAGCTGGAGTAACAGTACATGCTATATCTGACAGGTGAACTATTATGCTTACATGGGAATGAGATGGAGAGATTCATTCTATGGTCAACTTATCTATCATTACTGTTGACTTATAATCACAAACCGTGTTCTGAGCTAATGCTGTAGGCGTGGTATTTTGTAGTGCTTATGGAAATTCATCTGGTTTCTCGTGAGTTAACATGCATCAATATCCTGAATGTTGTAAGATACCAAGAATACTGATCGATAATTTACATTTTTGTTAACTACATTTACCTGTTGGTCTGAGTTGACAAAACATGTTTGACAATTTGAATGATTTTTTTTGTCCCACATGATCTTTTCTGTAGGTTCAGACGATTGACAGGTCGAAGTGAAGTAGCTATCTCTGCCAGAGACTATAAATATTATTCACCAAGACATAAGTTTAGACGTGCAGCAAATTCGATGTCTAGCATTCCTGGAATGCCTGTAAGCATATAGACTTTGTTTATCTCGTTCCCCCTAATCGCACTCTTCCTTCCCATCAACTAAAAGGGAGCTTATAAATTGCTGATTATCCCGCTATCATTCTAGGCATATCCTGGCGCAGATGGTGCTGCATTGGGTAGTGCACATGGATTTCGTTCGGTGAGTGAATACAAAATGCTCTCTTAAATATTTAATTCATTTTGCAAGGAAATATTTTATGTCTATGATAATGTTGAGGAACTGGTTTATCTTATAAATTGCAGCCTCAGAGCGAACAACAAAGTCCAACCAAGCATCAAATGCACCAGTTTCCCCAACCCTCACAATTCCAACCTATTCATCAAAACCATCACCAGTCACTTATCCAAACTGCACCCGCCACCCACTATGTTCAGAATCATCACTGTGGACCTTCACACCTGCCAGAAATTTCTCAGTCTCATCCATCACAGACTATACCCCAGCATATCAGTATGCTCACAAGTCATGCTGTAGGGCGATTGCATGTAATGGTGAGATGCTTCGATAATAACCCAACTCTTCTGTCCCGACCTTACTTTGAAGCTTTACACTTTGCGAATGAGGTTGTATGAATCTTGTTAGCATATTTTCTGCTTTACAATGGGAACCTGTCTTATTGCAGCCAACTACTCCTGCCAAGTACTGCGATGAATGTGGTGCTATATATCTTCGGGACACCTCAAAGTTCTGCTCAGAATGTGGATTTAAGAGGCTAGGAATATGACCAACCCTATTTATATCTCAGCACACAGTGGCAGCAATGACAACCAGCGGTGGTGGTACTTTCAAGCAGGCTTTTGCCCTTTGGTTTCGAAATTCTTAGACAAGTTAGAAGGTCTTGAGAATGTTTTCACAACGCACATTCTGATGTGCCGTTAATGTGATTCCAAACATTGGATCTACCTGTAAATGGAGAAATGCCATCATATACTCTTTGTTTACATTTGTTGTCACTAGTTTTCTTTTCTTTTTTTTAAGAAAAAAACCTTGTATGATAAAGAAACTAAAACGCGGCGTGCATGGTACAAAGGCAACGCGAGCTTAGCTCGATAAAAAACTAGATACAAAGCCAATGTGAAAAAGTGCGGACGAGACTGCCTGACACATGCTGAACGGCTGCTCATCCCGGGGTTGATTTGAGGTTTGCACACGCATCGGCTGTCTGCTGCTGCGGATAAACGGCTGGTCTGAGAGATAGGCTTCGCGCGGGAGGCTCGAGAGCGAGCGTCAGGATCCATTTCTAGGGCCGGAAGGGATAGCTTTAGCAAGGGAGTTATCATGCTGATCAATTTTCTGAAAGGACCATGACATAGGCCATCGGTTGGCACTCCATCTTCTGTCTGCACTGATGCGTCCCCTTAAACTTCATTTATAACTACATTGCTTGCCCCGTGAGAGCTCGAGGATATGGGCCAAGATGACGCGGATGCCACCCACGGCTGCCTGGGAGTTTCAGCCCCAGCGACTGGCTAGCACAAGGTCACCGCTAGCAGTTCTGAGAGCGGTAGCTACGGCTCCATCCGATCAGGCCACACTTGAAGTTACGCCATGGTCGTGGAGGGACCATGCATGACGCCGCGATCTCTTCACTTTTTTTGTCGCAAGGCTGAAAGCCTATGTTTGCTAGATACCGAACTTCCGAGGGCTTTGGGGCCAATTTAGGCAAGGAGTTTTCCAGCCTTAGCCTAGTAAGACGCTGATGTTTCTATGGATGACAGGGAGCCAGATTCTTGCCCATGTCGGGCTGTGCGGGTAGGGCGGAAGCGTTGCTTTCCTAAAGGCTCCCGCTGTCACCTCTTCTGTTCGAGATAGGGTCCAGACAAGTTTATCATCTTCTTCTGACAGGCAGACTGTCTGGAGTTGCTTCTTCACACTGGCTGGAACGACGCCCACGATCTCTTTTTCTAATATCGGGTCGTGAAGGACTTATCGGAGAGTTATATCTGGCGCAAAACCCTCTGCCATGTAAATAGGGGGCAAGCACCACCCGGAGTTCCAGAACGGGCAGCTCCCCCGACCAACCAAGAAATTAGCAGAGGGTTCGATCTCTTTGATAATGGCATGCACCTTCTTCCACAATGCAGAGCTTGAGTTATTCCTACCGCCCTCATACTTGCGTTGCATGAAGATCGCCCAGTCGAGGTTTGCTTCATGTAGCTCTATGCAAGCTGTTCATGCATACTTCGCATGACATCTTCAATCCTTCTCATTGAGTCCCTCGGCATCATAAGGGATGGCAACATATGATGGAGTGATTCATCCAGTGGAATCTTTGATTCCCCCAAAATTCCATATGAAGTTGACTATATGTTTTTCTATCATTGTAAAATCTCCTTTGGCACCTGGCAAGCGGCCAGCGTGTATATGGGAATTGAGCTCAGCACTGACTGGGCGAGCATTAGTCTTCCTCCGGAGGACAAGAGTTTAGTTTTCTAGCCATTGAGCTTGGATCGAATTTTTTCTAGCAGGGGCTTGAAATGAGAAAGCTTACGTCTTCCTTGGATCAGGGACATTCCCAAGTACATGATTGGAAAGTTGCCGATTCTACAGTGAGTGTGCTATCGCACAGCCTGAGTCTTCTTGCATCAGGCACACCTTTGCCGAGAAAGATGTGCGTTTTACTCGTGTTGAGCTTTGTGGCCCGAAGACCTGCAAAAGAAACTAATTACACTCATCAGGTTAGAAACTAATCTGGCCACAGTCGATCTGAGGATGAGTATGTCGTCCGTGAAAAGAAGATGCGAAGGGCCTGCCGCATTGCGGCCGCAAGCAAAACGCTCGATTTTTTGCTCATTGTTCGTCGTCTTCATCACACACGAGAAAGCAGGTTCCATTGATAAGATAAATAGCGATGGGGAGAGGGTGTCTCCTTGACGCAGGGTGCACTAAGCCGATCCTTCAACCTCCCCAGCTTATGGAGAAGAATCTGTCGGAGATGGTTTTGAAAATAAGGTTCACTACACCTGTAACGCCACCCATTAAATAAAATTAATTAATTAATTAATTAATTAATGGGCCTTAAATACGATTGGGCTGCCTTATCGCTAATCATATTATATATAAGGAAAATATTACACACACAAACCCTAATTAAACAATTGTGTGTCTACAAGAGAAAGGAAGCGTTACATTGTGCGGGAGATGAAGATGGAGCTGCCATGAGGAGCCCTATAGAGGATCATGGAAATCGCTGCATTGCTTGGAGACTCAAGCTCACGCCACCCTTGGCCAAGGCAACGCATAACGTCCTTACACTCCTCGGAGATGGCCTAATAATCAAAGATAGAACGAGAAGGAGCAGCAACGCCGCTCGATAATCACTTCTCCATCGAACGGGAGGAAGTTATAGGCGGAATCGATTTTGATTTAACGATCAGATTCCCTTGCATCCATCGGTGAAGTTGAACTCATGGTGTTGGTGGCTGAACCGGCGCATCTCGCGGTCAGCTCAGGTGGAGATCCTGCAGCAATTCTAAGTGCCCTAAATGCGACAATGTTAACCTCGCTTGATATTGAAGGATGCACAGAGGGTCACCGTGAGCTTACCAGATATGCATACAGTAGGATATGGACTGCAATTTGTTGGCTGTAGATGGCCAAGAAAGAGCAGTAACGTAAGGGCGGAGATTTATTGCGAGAGGTATGATGTGCGTATCAAGATTTTAGTGTTATCGTCTACTTTTGTGTGGCTGTAAATTGAGTTTTCGTCACCCGTTAGATGTTTTTCTTGGTCCTAAGCTAAACTACGCAAAAAGATCTTTTCGACCGTATAAGTTTCGAGTTCTAATTCAACCGGAGTAATTAGATAACTGGTTTGAAAGATAGGAGTAGGAAGCTGTTTGCTGGGTTTGGACAGTTTTCCCTACTGATTTCAGACCTCAATATCTTCCTGTTTTGCTACTCAAATTGAGTAATTCTTTCTTTAAACATGTTCTATGTAAAACGCAGTTTCTAGGTATATGTGGCATGTTTCCTAATTCCACCTGACTAGGGAGAAATAACGTTCCAAAGTAAGGACTACGAACCTGTCCGCTGGAATTAGACAGTTCGACCATCCAACTTTGAGGGTTTGAAACTTGAGTTTACAATATCCGAGTGAAGTGATTCTTGTGTCCAAATTATTTAGCTCGAAACAATCTTTCTAGTGGTAAAAAAATCGTAAGCTGGTTATGTTTGGTTATGAAGTTATTAGCCTCCAAAGTTAGACTATTAAATCTGTTTTTAAGGAGTTAGCGATAAGATTTTAGGCTTGTGTGCCTTTCTTACATAATGTAAAATTGTAGGTTATAATGGGGTATTATTACTGCTCGAGTTCTTTAAGGATTGTTGGATTGGCTCGGAAGAGGTGAGTAAATAATTCCTACGTATTTCTGTTCGTATAAAATTAAAGATGTGATTGATAATGAAGTATATTGGGTATAAAACGTACATAATATATGCCCACGTGGAAGAGTGAAAATGTTATATTGAGCATTCATTCATTCATGTGCATACATGCATCATGGCTGCGACACTTGTTTCGCGAATTATCGCGCTTGTTATATGATTGATTTATGATCCGGATCAGCAGTGACGACTGCCAAGCCAAAGAGGGCTTTCGTCGCAGTTAATGCTTGGCACGCATACGCATTTGCATTGACATATTGCATTTGATGTGGTATAAAGAAATATATTTGTCAACGAGATGATAAATAACCCCCCATACGTACTCAATAAAAGTACGAACGGTGAGCGAGCCGCACGTGATTTATAGGATGTTAAATTAAAATAAAATATTTCCTCATTCGGCTCGCCAAATACGTAGCGAGTTGTTTACTCATAGAGTGAGTCTTTTGACTCACCCCAATATTTAAAATTTCTTTTCAGATCAGTAGTTGGTTAATGGCGACAGTGTTTGAGTTAGCAACGAGCAAGCTCTTCGGTAATGTTCCATCCAGTCTTCAGTCAGTTTTCTTCGGTCAGTAGTTATTACATTTTTTTGTTACTTTGTCATCTCTTTAGTAGTTGCTCCGATGTACTTGGGCAAGATTTTGGGTTTATTTTGAATAGTTTAAATCTGTTGAATTTTATTTTATTTAGAGAGTATGTAGACCCTTTGACTTTGACTTTTCTTCGCCGAGGCTTGTTTGACTGAAAGTCAAAAAGACAAGTCAAACGCCATCGCGATTCTTATTTTTTTCGGGTCGTGACAGCACCCTCCTTGAAACCCACTCTTTTAAGGCATTGGAGGATATTGAACTCCGCCGAATGGCTTCGAGAGATCAATCTTGGCGATCATGTTACCTCCTCGGATCTTCTTGTTCAGGTCCAGGATCATCTCTTGAGCCAAGGGGATGGACGTACTCGTGCATGCTTTTATCCATGACAAACCCGACTAATTGCTCCTCGGAGATCATGAGAGGCAGGAGCGCGACTAACCTGTTACTCAAGATTTTGATGATTATCTTGTGAAAGTAGTTGCTCAAAAATATGGGTCTTAGGTCTCAGAGGTTAACGGAATTGTTTTTCATTGGGATTAGCACCATTGTGGAGTGAGAGACCTTGTGAGGCACAAGGCCGCCTTTGAAGAATCAATTGACCGCCTACATCACTTCATCACGTCTGCCTTGATCACACTCCAAGACCTGGCCCTCCGGTTATGTTTATATCTTGGATGGCTGCGAGAAGGTAGCTGTTACATCCAATAAAATTAAAGGATGATACTAGAAGAAAGTGAAAACAAAGGTATCCAATAAAAATTACACACTTTTATTTTATTTAGGATAAGTCAACAAGTTACATATTTTTTTTTTTTGATAACGTACAAGGTAGGATTGCCTTATTAAATAGTTGCAAATAAATTTAGTTTTCAATAAATTAAATGAGTAAAATAAATAATGAATGAGCAAAGTTATTGAAGGGGTATGTTTGTTGGTTCTCATGCTCATGCCGCTCAGTCGGTGGGTTAGCTGTTGAGTGCACTGCAGATCCTCCTGATCTCCCCCGCAGAGCCAGTGAGCGGCTCGATATCTCCCATTTTCACCATGGCAGCCGCAAAATCAGATTTGAAGGTGGCGGGCGACGAGCTGTACTCGGCCACAATGCTGTCAGTGGGGCCGTTGTTGAAAAGGACTTGGTCCGACTCGAGAAGTCCCTTCTTCTGCTGCAAGTTCTTGAAGTAGTTGTTGTCAAACGAGTTGGGCGTCACCAGATCAAGCGGTGCCAGGTTTGTGTCGCCGCCGCTGGAGGGACAGCCACGTCTGCGGGTGCTGGCGAATCCAGCATCGATGTGGGTTCCGTTGCTGTAGACCCTGTCGCGGAAGAACTGGCACTGAGCTTGTCCGAGCGTGTGAGCTCCGGAGAGTGCCACCATGTCTCTGGCGGTCATACCGTTTTTACGGCTGAAAATGGCGATGAGGCCTTGAGCGCTCTCTTTGAAGCTGGGAAGCTCTGCCTCGGCCAAGCTGAGACTGGCCGTCCTCGAGTCTCTCCTGCCCAGCTTCACGTTCCACGTCGGTCCTCCCACCTGAGATTCATGCATGAATAACATAATAAATTTGACGTTATATATATTTCTGAAGTCAACAATAAATAATTAATAATCTATCTAGGGTTTTATAAAATGATATATAGCAATAATGTATGCTTACATAGACAGATGCGTCCCTGGCAGCGACACTGAGGATATCAGCGCAGGAGACTACGCCGGGACATATCTTCTCGACCGCGGACTTAGCGCTGTCAATGACTTCATAACCTCTGGCGGAACCCCTGTTGGGGGCGGCGTTCTTCTCGCTGACGACGGTGGGGGAGTCGTCGAGGAGGATGGAGGCGTCACATCCCTGGACGAAGCAGTCGTGGAAGTGGAGGCGGAGGAGAGAAGCGGCCATGCGGCGTTCGCGTGCAATAGCGGCCCTTACGGAGGTCCGTATGGTGGCGAGTGCATCAGGGCATGTGGAGTCGTAGAAGCTGCTGGATGATGAAAGCTGTGCTTCACTCGGTGGTGCAGCAGCACTCATCATCACAACCACCAACACCAGCGACAAAGCAGCAGTTGGAGGCGTCGTTGTATCATTCCTGCCCACCATACTTGCTTGATGATTTTTTTCCTCCACTTGAAGCAAAATCAAATTAAATTATGAAATGGCAGCTAGGGACGTTAAAGAATAAATCAAAGATTGAAGCTACTATTGTTGATGTTATAATGATGGATGAGAAAAAGATGTGAAGTTTTCAGATGAATTTATACAACACGAGAAGTGGATAGAGACCGGGCTGATGTTACATGCTGTCATCCATATGTATATATTTCACATGCCAGTTCGTCGCTACGCGTTTGATTGAATGATTAATTAGAAGAAGAAAGTCATGTTCAAGGAATTCGGAACACTATTCATATTTGGTGAACTTCCTACTACTCGCTCGATCACACTCCCGTTGTTTCGTTTGTGAAATTATTTTTGTTGCAAATGGAGTCTGACTTGTGGTGGCTAATTCAACAATATAATATTATTACTGTCTCTGTGTTTTATTTTGACGACTTCCAAACATCAAGAGAGTTGGGATGTTACGTTACATATACATTATCAACGTTGTGCATCCATTAAAGAATTAATAACCAAAGTCACCAAATAAGAACTTGATTATTATTATTATCTATATATATATATATATATATGGAGGTTCGGTTGACAACCGCAAATCATGTGAGAACTGAGAACTCAAGGTAAAAATGGTGTCAACACACAAGACACAAAACGCCATTTTTTCCTTGACTTCTCAGTTCTCACATGATTTGCGGTTCTCAGTGGAACCTATATATATATATATATATAGGGTGGATCAGTTGAGAACCTCCTTATGTTGAGAACCTTGCGGACAAATGTGGACCAATCATTTTCTGCGTAAAACGACTGTGTTTTGATTACGACATTTCCTTATTACAACTTCATTTATTATTCTAAGCAATTAATTTAATAATGAATATCTTTATAATATCTTTCCATGATTCGTGCTAAGTAATTAACTCAAATTATGTTATAATATGGAATATTTTCACTATGCCCATTCTTATATATGGAATATGTATAAGTGTGAGTGGGTCAGCTGCACTAGGCTCCCAAATTTGTTAAGGCCCTAAAATTTTACTAAACTTCCCTGTTGTTCTAATTTCTTCCTTAAGTAAACCCTAAAATACGAGAAAAGAAAACACATGACAGGAGTCAGGGATAGAAAGGATGCATGGTCGCACGACAATCGACAGCTCGAGGAGTCAGAGCCACATAAGCGCGATAGCTCGAGGCAGTGAGTACAACAGTCTACGGCGAACGAGCAAACAGTCATTCTATAGCAAATGGTCAAACGGTAGGTCAATTTCTTCTCAACTTCTAATTCCCTATTTTTAGCACTCTCCTGATCTCAACAATTGATTCTCCATTCAACAATCAATTTCAGATTCGTCTATCCTGCTAAATTGTCAACTACAATTGATTTCTCCACCATTAAAGAACACTTGTTGAACCTGACTCTCCAACTCCAAGTCTCCACTGAACATCTCCGGGCTGATTTTCTATTCATGAGACAGAAATCCATCAGCCATCGGTGATTCAACATGCCATTTTCTAAGACCTGAGGTTGAGTTACAACAGGTTTTTTTGTTTAATTTTTTATTAAATTTTTCTTAGATTGTTAGAAGTTTTACTACTTTGTTTCCCTTTGCTGTGATAATGCTATTTGGATAGAAGTTCTATAAAATTGTCAATATGTCTTCTACTTCAAGAATTAGAAAATATAATTCTAGTTATGAGAAGTTACAAAAAAAGAAGAAAATCAAAAAATTTATCAAATCACAGTAAGGCGCTCTTGATAAATTTGTAGTGAAGGAATTACAAATTTCATTAGAAAATGAAAGTATTTATGTAAATTTATTTGAAAATTATGATAATGTGAAAAATATAGTTTCTAATGATAACATAGATCACAGTGATACGGATGACAATGATAATATTGATTTGATACATTCATTTGGTAGTAAGGATTGTTTCAAAAATTTGAATGATGATGGACAAAATGAAGAGTCTTTAAATTCTCGTATTGATATTTTTGATCCTAGATATTGGGATACTCTTGATTCAAAAATGATTAATATTTTAGCGGTAAAGGGATCTAAAAGAGACATGTTTATTCAAAAAGGACCTAAAAATAAAATTGGTAGGCGCTTTTCTTCGGACTTATATACTAGAATTTTGGATAATGGTGAAAAATAAGATAGAAAATGACTTGTATATTCAAAAGAGCTTGATAAAATTTTTTGTTTTTGTTGTCAGATATTTAAAAAGAGATATGTAAAAGGTGAATTAGTAAATGAGGGTTATGAGAATTGGCATCACTTGGGATTCGACTTCAAGAACATGAAGTTGGCATGGAACATAAAAAAAATTGGGCCACTTGGTATGAGTTACGTTGTAGATTGAATGCTAATAAAACAATTGATCATGCGGCTCAAAAACAATTTACAAAAGAGAGAGATCATTGGAAAAATGTTTTGGTGAGAATAATTTCTATCGTAAAGTTTCTAGCCAAACATAGTATAGCTTTTCGTGGTACAAAAGAGAGGTTGTATGAAAATAATAATAGAAACTTTTTGGGTTTGATTGAAATATTAGTTGAGTTTGATCAAGTTATACAAGAGCATGTTCGACGTATTACAAGTGATGACATTCACTTTCATTATCTTGGTCATAATATTCAAAATGAGTTGATATCTTTGATTGCTTCTTCAATTAAATCTGAAATCATAAAAAAGGAAAGACAACCGGAGTATTTTTTGTTATATTGGATTGTACGCCCAATGTTAGTCATCAAGAGCAAATGTCTATGATATTTAGATTGTTTGATCTTTCTTCTAGTTCTATTGTTGCTGAGGAATCATTTTTGGAATTTATAAATGTTAATGACACTACAGTGCAAGACTTTTTGATGTTTTATTACAGGAATTAAAGCTCTGATCTTGATGTAGACAACGTGCGAGACAAGGATATGACAACGGATCTAATATGAAACGAAGACATCAGGGAGTTCAAAAAAACTTTTAGATGTTAATCCTAGAGTTTTTTATACCCCTTGCGGCTCTCATAATTTGAATTTGATGTTGTGTGATATGGCTAATACTTGTAGTAAAGCTAGGGATTTCTTTGGTGTTATACAACAGATTTATACTATATTTGCAAATTCAACTCAAAGGTGGCAAATTCTGAAAGATAATGTAAAAGAGTTGACACTTATTAAATCATTGTCATCTACTCGTTGGGAGAGTCGTGTTGATAGTGTTAAAGCAACAATTAGATTCCGAATTGGAGAGAGAAGCCAAGTGTCAGAAAATGATAATGACCCAAAAATAAAAAGTGAAGCAAAATCATTAAGCTGAAAAATGAACTTGGTGATTTTGAATTTATAGTTGCAATAATAATACGGTATGATGTATTAAGTTCGTTTAATGTGGTTAGCAAGAGTCTACAATGAGTAGGTGTTCTCTCACCCAATAAATTACAATTAATTTTGTAAACATGACGTCATATAACATTTTGACCAGCATATAGATTGAAGAATCAAAAAAAAATTAAAACTTTAGATAAATTGACATGTCACATTTATCTTTTCCATGCACAAATTAATTGAGTTTGATAATAAGATAGGTTTCCCTTATTACACGCGTGAAAATAAATTTAGTTTTGATAAAATCAAATGAGTAAATGAATGAATGAACAAGCTATTGTAGGAAGATGTTTCTCGATTTATATGCCACTTAGTAAGCAAGTTGATGCCACAGATCGATGAGCTAGCTGTTGAGTGCACTGCAGATCCTCCTGATCTCCCCAGCAGAGCCAGTGAGCGGCTCGATATCTCCCATTTTCACCATGGCGGCCGCAAAATCAGATTTGAAGGTGGCGGGCGACGAGCTGTACTCGGCCACGATGCTGTCAGTGGGACCTTTGTTGAACAGGACTTGGTCCGACTCGAGAAGTCCCTTCTTCTGCTGCAAGTTCTTGAAGTAGTTGTTGTCAAACGAGTTGGGCGTCACCAGATCAAGCGGTGCCAGGTTTGTGTCGCCGCCGCTGGAGGGACAGCCACGTCTGCGGGTGCTGGCGAATCCAGCATCGATGTGGGTTCCGTTGCTGTAGACCCTGTCGCGGAAGAACTGGCACTGAGCTTGTCCGAGCGTGTGAGCTCCGGAGAGTGCCACCATGTCTCTGGCGGTCATACCGTTTTTACGGCTGAAAATGGCGATGAGGCCTTGAGCGCTCTCTTTGAAGCTGGGAAGCTCCGCCTCGGCCAAGCTGAGACTGGCCGTCCTCGAGTCTCTCCTGCCCAGCTTCACGTTCCACGTTGGTCCTCCCACCTGAGATTCATGCATGAATAAATTTGACATTATATTTCTGAAGTCAACAATAAATAATCTATCTAGGGTTTTATAAAATGATATATAGCAATAATGTATGCTTACATAGACAGATGCGTCCCTGGCAGCGACACTGAGGATATCAGCGCAGGAGACTACGCCGGGACATATCTTCTCGACCGCGGACTTAGCGCTGTCAATGACTTCATAACCTCTGGCGGAACCCCTGTTGGGGGCGGCGTTCTTCTCGCTGACGACGGTGGGGGAGTCGTCGAGGAGGATGGAGGCGTCACATCCCTGGACGAAGCAGTCGTGGAAGTGGAGGCGGAGGAGAGAAGCGGCCATGCGGCGTTCGCGTGCAATAGCGGCCCTTACGGAGGACCGTATGGTGGCGAGTGCATCAGGGCATGTGGAGTCGTAGAAGCTGCTGGATGATGAAAGCTGTGCTTCACTCGGTGGTGCAGCAGCACTCATCATCACAACCACCAACACCAGCGACAAAGCAACCGTTGGACGCGTCGTTGTATCATTCCTGCCCACCATACTTGCTTGATGTGATCGAATCAAATGGCAGAGAAAACGAATAAATGAAAGAATACTGAAGTTAATATTGTTGGTGTACGTTACTGATGGATGAGAAAAAGTTGAGGAGTTTGGAGATGAATTTATAGGAGACATGAAGTGGATAGAGGAGGCCTGGCTGTTGTAGCCAGCCAGGAACTTACCATGCATATGCATTTGCATGCATGTGATAATGGATATGGCTGTCATCCATATTTTTTTCATAGGGTTTGTTCGTCGCTACGCGTTTGATTGATTGAAAGAAGAAAGTCATATTCAAGGATTTCGGAACACTATTCATATTTGGTGAGCTGCTCACTCCCAGATTATTTTATTTTTGTCGCAAGTGGAGGCTGACTTCTGGTTGCTAATTCTCAACATTATAATAGTATTACTGCCTCTATGTTTTATTTTGACGACTTCATAACATCAAAAAGAGTTGTATTGACGAACTTCTGCATCCAATAAAGAATCAATAACCAAAGTCACCGAATAAGAACCTGATTATTGGTAGTTCAATATGTTACACACTCATGGATATACACCTACTTTGAATTCTTGTTTTTCATTGCATTTTTTTACATTTCTCATATATATTATTTAATAAATGGTTGAGGTTCACATCTTTCATGTTACACATCGGTGGACCATACATTTTTTAATTGCATTCAAAAGTGTGGTCTATTAGAGAACATTTCATAATTTGTAAATAACGACGTTTTTATTAGAGAATGCTGAAAGCTCCTATTTTGCATGCTGCCAAACGTGGTGTATTTAGAATTGGAAGAGTAGAATGCTTTATGGAGGTCTGATTTCTACTTTATAGTATGTTGTAAAACATTGTATTTAGGTATATGAATGTACAATAATTAATAAGGGTGTTGATCTAGTGACTATAAGTGTAGTTAACCACCTTAAAGTACTAGGTTTTCCAAACGACGTTGCTCTAATTGTAGACATATAATAGTGCATTTTAATCTATCTCTTTTTTTTCTTTGAACACATCAAATGATGCCATTATGTTCATATGTTCACATGAGCGCTTTAAAGTGTAAGACACCATCATTTCTTAACAACATAACAAGTGATATTGTTTAATGTTGTTTTTGAAAAGCACTTTGGATCGTCAAAGCGCCTTCATTTTGACAAATAGAGTAAATATTGTTTGATTGGATGAACAAATTTCCTTTCTTTTATTATACACAATATTTGTGTAACTTAGGAGGAGGCGACATTGTTACTGAGC
>NQLW01000079.1:557316-605712 GCA_002312845.1 Kalanchoe fedtschenkoi
TATTTTTTATAATTGAACACATATGATTTTCACATACTTATCCTTCTTCATTCAATTTGAACAATTCAAGCTTTTTGTCAAAATATTTCATCTCTCAAAGAGTTAACGATAATATGAAATTTTATGAATAGACTTTGTGTTATTTTTTCACATAACATATATATAGAGAGAGACACGCACGCACATATTCAATTTGAACTTCTCATTACCAAATTAAAGTATACATCATCTCAAAGCTCATGATCTCAAATTGTTTTCACCACTATATGATATTCACATACATATATATGTATATATATACACAAACGTATATGATATCTTCTCGATTTTACTGTTGAATTGACTAAGGTTAATTATTGTTGAAAATAAAATTTGTATATGAAAAGGATAATTAAAACTATGGTTGAAAATATAATTATTTAATATTAAAATTAAAATTATTGCTGAAATTAAAATAATAGTTAATAAATAACTATTTATTTTTAACAGTATATATTCTTTAAATTTTGTGCCTATTCAAAGACATCATGATATATATTCAATTTTTATAATTAGATATATAATCACACACTTTTAGATAAGAACAATATTTTTTACATATTGACAGCCAGTAGAATTTTCTGGAATACTTGGCAGTCATAAACGTGATTAAAAAATAATTATATTTTTAATCACATTTCTTTCCTCAAAAGTGAGTATAATGATAGATTTACAAATAATGAGTCAATTTTCACTTAATTAGGAATCATCTTTCATCACTTTTTTTTGTAAAGAAATGTGAGTAAAAATATTAGCCTTATTTTTAATCACGTTTATTATAAAAATGTGATTACAGATATTATAATCTTTTATTCTAAATAATCTTTAATCATGATTGTTATAATTTTACGGAATCATCTTTAATCACGTTTCTAAAAAACAAACGTGAAAAAGAAAAGTGATAAAGGTTTTGATATCTTTAATCACGTGTCTTACATTGAAGTGTGATTAAAGATCTATCAATCGAATAGTTGGCATTTAGATCTAGTTTCAGATCTAAAAAACGTAATTAAGAATTATTTTTACTTATGTACGGTAGTTTCAGCCGTCTGTCTGCTCAACACCTCATCTATTCGATTTCATGTTTCTTCTCCGATCGCGTGCACTTGCTCCTTGAGATTAACACAAAGCTGCCGGCGTAAATAAGATTAGTGAGAATTAAATTTAATGCCTAACTAATTCAACAATTTCTTATTTAATTTACAAAATTTATAGTTTATTGATAAGTTGTATATTATTATGTATATGCACGTGTGTGGAATCCGATTTTATGGTGAACACTGGTAGTCTGAAAAACATTCTCGGAGTTTTTATTTTGGACACATTAGGCGTGCCACCTTGATATTGAGGTGACATATAATGAGGACATCGATGAATTCGGTGGCAGATGATGTCACGATCTGATCCTTTCAAAGAAAGGGATCCAAATGATAAAGCGCGAAAATGTAGTCATGACATGCTAAAATATAGCAATATTCTAACACTTAGCTTGAGTGTAGGGCGTCGTGTGGAAAACTTGAGCGAAGTCTGCATTTGAAGCCTAACAGAATATAGGGGCAAGACCGGTTCGAACCCGCATTAGAGACTCAAGAAGGAGATACACAAGCCCACACTTTAGACGTTTATTAAAAAAGTGTGGACGTAAATATATATCTAGATATATTTTATGAAATATTTTAAGTAGGAAAAAGTGCAGCTTTGATGTACAACACTAAAAAGTATCGCAAATTATCAACGTTATGAGACGTTATTTAGATGCAATTTTCTAGTAGTGATATATTAGTCATTCTCGGCTACTTAAAATCTGATTTTTAACTATTCTAACGGAAGGGAGATGTTATTTAGATGCTCGTTTCTCTATAAAATGAAAACCCTAGTTGTGGTTCACAATTGCATAGTCTATATTATACGTTTTGCTTCATTCTTTTTTATGAATTCTTCATTTATTTATTTTTGCCTTTTGACCAGCATATATATCCAAGTAACATACATAAATGATAGTGTAGATAACGGAAATTTAACAAAATTTTAAAAAATGAAACAAAAGATGTATGAATGAACAAATAAACTTTGAATGACACAACAAAAGTAGAACCCTTCGCTCCAAAAACCAATATATTATTTGAATTACTCGGCCTTCATAACACTGAAACACAAACATGAACAACGCTATGATTAAGATGGACAAGCAGTGTATACAAGCAACACCTCAAATTCAACGCTTGATTTCTTCACTCATTATATAACAAGGATGGATTTGATAATAGTCTAGGGTTTGACAAATTGGCATAGAACTAAAAAGTCAAATATTTAAAGCAGAAAGATTCTTCCCACACTCTCTGTGCTGTTGCTCATTTTACATGTGAAGCCATGCTTGACCAGTCGTAATCTTGCAGATGTGTACTTGCATGATAATTTGTGGATTATCACTAAAAATGTATTGAACATGTCAGTCAAAATACAAGAGGCGAAATAATATTATACCTAATCAGCTACCAGACAGCCGTACTCCAGTTGTTTAAACATTCAAAGATATATATATATATATATATATATATATAAATGCAGCTGCAGGTCACCGAATGGGAATACTTCACAGCCCTTGAATATGTCATTTCAAACTTAATTTCTTACGCCAAGTCAAACAAAACCAATTAAAAACTTACAGAAGAATACTTAGGGATCGATGCTGTTTCCATGGCAGTGCGCTTTGAGGCTTCGTCATCCCACTATAAATTCATCCTCATATCTCCTCATCATATTCATCAGCACCAACAACTTTCATCACATTCCTAATTGCATTATTCATCACTTCTCTTTAACCGTACGTTTTAATCTCTCTTCTATTTCATTCACTTTTTTGGATTTCGTATTTGCTCAAGTGGAGGAAAAAAATCATTAAGCAAAAGTATGGTGGGCAGGAATGATACAACGACGCGTCCAGCTGCTGCTTTGTCGCTGGTGTTGGTGGTTGTGATGATGAGTGCTGCTGCACCACCGAGTGAAGCACAGCTTTCATCATCCAGCTTCTATGGCTCCACATGCCCTGATGCACTCGCCACCATACGGACCTCCATAAGGGCCGCTATTGCACGCGAACGCCGCATGGCCGCTTCTCTCCTCCGCCTCCACTTCCACGACTGCTTCGTCCAGGGATGTGACGCCTCCATTCTCCTCGACGATTCCCCCACCGTCGTCAGCGAGAAGAACGCCGCCCCCAACAGGGGTTCCGCCAGAGGTTATGAAGTCATTGACAGCGCTAAGTCCGCGGTCGAGAAGATATGTCCCGGCGTAGTCTCCTGCGCTGATATCCTCAGTGTCGCTGCCAGGGACGCGTCTGTCTATGTAAGCATACATTATTGCTATATATCATTTTATAAAACCCGGCCAAGATAGATTATTTATTGTTGACTTCAGAAATATAATGTCAAATTTATTATGTTATTCATGCATGAATCTCAGGTGGGAGGACCGACGTGGAACGTGAAGCTGGGGAGGAGAGACTCGAGGACGGCCAGTCTCAGCTTGGCCGAGGCGGAGCTTCCCAGCTTCAAAGAGAGCGCTCAAGGCCTCATCGCCATTTTCAGCCGTAAAAACGGTATGACCGCCAGAGACATGGTGGCACTCTCCGGAGCTCACACGCTCGGACAAGCTCAGTGCCAGTTCTTCCGCGACAGGGTCTACAGCAACGGAACCCACATCGATGCTGGATTCGCCAGCACCCGCAGACGTGGCTGTCCCTCCAGCGGCGGCGACACAAACCTGGCACCGCTTGATCTGGTGACGCCCAACTCGTTCGACAACAACTACTTCAAGAACTTGCAGCAGAAGAAGGGACTTCTCGAGTCGGACCAAGTCCTGTTCAACAACGGCCCCACTGACAGCATCGCGGCCGAGTACAGCTCGTCGCCGGCCACCTTCAAATCTGATTTTGCGGCTGCCATGGTGAAAATGGGAGATATCGAGCCGCTCACTGGCTCTGCTGGGGAGATCAGGAGGATCTGCAGTGCACTCAACAGCTAGCTCATCGACTAGCTAGCTTTGATAACTTGTTCATTAATTCATTCATTTACTCATTTGATCTTATTCAGAACTCAATTCATTTGCACGTACGTAATAAGGCAATCATATGTTGTAGGCACCACCCAAATTTGTTGTATACCGAATTTGTATTTATCAATTACAGGTTAATTAATACAGTATTATTGTTGATTTTACTTTTATATATTGTGTAAATAATTACGTTTTAAAATTTATCACTCTTTCTGAAAAGACATTTTAATTTCTTTGTGATTCGCCTATAATACTATATAATCTTCAAAAAAGTAGCATGTCTCATTTAAAATTGTAATAAACAAATTAAAAATGCTTTATTTTTCTCCATAATTTTTCATATCGAATGGTGAGATATATATTCTGCCTTGGTTCCAAAGCAAATTCAGGCAGCGTAACTCTTGCACTCTCCCTCGATCGACTGGATTTGCAAAGCTAGCAACAAATCCAATATTATATATATTGACAACAAATTCAGGCAGCCATTACGTCGTACAAAACACGCACATCCATGCATGCACACGTACGGCCTGACAGCCATTACGCGGCTACGCGTTTTGGACGACAATATAGAAACTTACTATGTTCCAGTTATTTTACATACGCATGCATTTTGGTCAATCCACTATATTTATACTAATGTTGACTTTGTCCTATTGGACGGTAGATGGTCAATTTGAGCCTCTATATAATTTATATCAAATATTGACTGTGATGCTGGATTACTATTTGTTTTAATTTTTTTAGCATGACTTTCTACTAAATTTTTCTTTTCAACAAATTTTTTTAAACCCGGTCGCGAAAAGTCAGAGAGTAAACAAAATATGAGGAAAAATGATTTCATACTAAAATCCATCTTATTTTCCATTTGTTTGATTTGGAATGGAAAATTTTATAAAAAGTACTAAACACTCTTTAAATTAACAAATTTTTCTTCAAATTTTTCATCTAACTTTCCATTTAGTTTTCCATCCCCAATTTTCCCTAAATCAAACAAAAATTCCTTCTCATTTTTCCTCAATTTTTTTTTCTCTCAAATTTTCCTTAAACCAAACATAGGCATAGACCATGAGAGTTGTGATTTTTTTTTCAAAGGAGCAGGAATACAATCGGGTCTGAGTTAGGTTAGTTTAATAAGGGGTTAATTAGTAATTAGATAAAAGTAAACCACAAATTGATTGAATACAGCTTATTTACAAAGCACCCCAAAATAAAAAAAAAATATGAAAATTGTAAAATTTAATGATTGTGCTCGCGACTTTTAAAAGTGTGGTAATTCGCATTTTTTAATATTTTTCTATTAAAAATTTTGAATAAAGTTTTGAAGGTACCATATAATATATAAAAAATCTCACATGATACAATTCATCCTTTTGAATTCATTTAGAGAATGTCTTCATGTTATGTGAGGAGCAATAGAATAATGCTTCTTCCTCATGGCTTAGCTGCTGGTTCTTCGATCAAAGTGATTGGCACCCCTCAGTATGCTCATCCTGAAACTTCACCTCGTGCTGGTAAATTTGGAGTAGGAGATGATACAGATATGATTTTAGCAGTTTGTTGTCGAATTGCGTAGGGGTTGAAGGAACTTGATGGAGAGGATCCTCCT
Organism: Kalanchoe fedtschenkoi; assembly: GCA_002312845.1. Taxonomy (NCBI): domain Eukaryota; kingdom Viridiplantae; phylum Streptophyta; class Magnoliopsida; order Saxifragales; family Crassulaceae; genus Kalanchoe; species Kalanchoe fedtschenkoi. Next base: position 563,018 of record NQLW01000079.1, read on the forward strand.
CCCTGTCAAGAGAGGAGAGAGATTCTTCATCCTCACGCTTCGTGCGGGCTTTGAGACTAAATTAATCGATCAATTATGTGCTTCATTTATTAGATTCTTGATCGTTTTTTAGTGTAATTTAATGATTTTAGCTAAATTTTTTTGTATCTCATACTTATTTTGGATCTTTATATGAAAACGTGTTAAAATGCAGTTCTAGAATTGAAGACGGGCAAGATCAAAGAGATGATAGAAGACTGTATTCTGCCAAGCGCTGAGCCGCGCACTTGGGTTCTCAATCGCGTGCGCAGTGACATGGTAAGGCGGTACACATGTCAGATGTCCAATTTGTCCAATTCAAGCGGTTATAGAAATATTAGAATATTATATACAGTTTTCTAAGATGAGTCAAAGTTTAAATATTAATGGATTTCTACTAGAAAGATGAGTAAAGTCGGAAGGCATGAAATTTTCAAAATCAACCCCACATTCGAGTCTATTTGCTTCTATCAGCTTTCTAAGTCCGATCTTTATCATATCTTCCAGCTGATATACATCAGGCCACGTTACTTAAATTTTAAGCTACACGTAGGATTTATAAGGAGGTCTCTACCTCACCGTTAAAGAGCGTCACGGTGTCAACAGAGTGAAGCACTACAACATGTGCAACAAGCATTCAAAAGAGTAGTGGAGAGTATCAAGGGAGCACATCTCAGAGTAGTTCAGAGTCAATTTGCAAGGACAGTCTTTATAAATCTGATTATGCATATTTAAATGGTCATACGTGGCTAATTTTCCTTGTGTAGTTTAGGTGTTGTGACTTGTGAATCATTGACGTGAGATATTTATGCTTAATAAATTTTATGTTTTGATGTTATGTTAACAGAGCTTATTCATATGAATGTTTTAATAGGATAGTCTGACAACATATGTTACCTTACAATTATTCCTCAACTGATTAATTGTGAGACTATATCCAATAAACATTGATCGAGTAGCAAACACTACTACAGATATACCTTTTTACCAAGTTTTCCAAGATGCATTTACCACGCTTTGGTAAAAATGAGCGTCCCAAATAGTTTAAGTACAAAGCGTAGTAATTGGTGGACCACCTATACCACACTTTAAAATAGAAAGCATGGTAATAGAATACGCATATTACCAAGCTTCAAAATAGAAAGCATAGTAATAAGATATGGTACTGTGTCACAACTTATTATCATGCTTAAAAGGAAAAGGCGTGGTAATATGCTATTTTTTATTTCAAATTTAATTCTATGTGCTTCTCTCTCCTCCCACTTTCACACTCTAAATCTCTGCAACTAAATCACTGGCATCTCCTTCGTCATCTCAAACAATTTATATATATAACATAATAGGATGTCCGTACGACGCTCCTTCGGTTCGGTTCGGTTTGATTCGGTTCGATTTCAAATTTTAAAAAATCGTTCGGTTTACAATTTTATATTTTAAAAGGAATGACTAATAATTGTAAAATCGATTGTTGGGAAGAGTGACGAGAAAATGTTGCGGCCATGACTCTCTAAAGCCTTTGAGAATTTGTGAAAAGAAAACCAATTTACACGCTTCGTTTTCTGCTCTCAAGCTTCCACTGCCAATGCTCAAGTCCATCTCAGCTCGATCTCGACTTCATCCCGAAACATTTTCCAGCCTCGCCATCGCCTGAGGCAGCACCTTCACCAGCCGATCTCCTACCGAAAAAAAATCTTTGTGAAGGGAGATGAAAATTTTGTGTGTCTGTGAAAGGATAGGGTTGAGTTGGTTGATGAAACATGGATGAGTGTGAAATTGACGTTTAAATTGATAAAAAAAAGTAAAAAAAGTTAATAGATCATCTTTTACAACGCTTAACATGAAGAACTGTTGTAATTGATTTTTAATTTAATCAAAAATAAATAAAAAGATTTAACAGACCATCTTTTACCCATCTTGACGGGAAGAACCATGGTAATTAATTTTTAATTTAAAAAATAAATAAATAAAATGAGTTAACATACCATCTTTTACCACGTTTGAGAGGAAAAACCATGGTAATTGATTTTTAATTTATTAAAAAAATAAATAAAAAAATTTAAAGCGTATTAATTGGTGTCCGTATCCAACCGGTGTCGTTTTTAAGTGCATGTGAAACACCTATCACCACGCTTGTTATGCCAAGCGTGGTAGGTATGAAACTTCAATTTAATATTATTTTTTATTATTCACCACACTTCTTAATAGGAAGCATTGTAATAAGTTGAGGCGTGATTAGTCAAAATCTATAGAAGTGAAATAAACATAAGTTTACGTGCATGTTTAAAGATAAACATACACTAGATAGGCTAAGGCCTACATATCTGATTTAACTTTCTACTACATTAGCTCAACTGTGTATGTCTTCTGCTAGACTGATAACCTCATTAATGCATGATAGACATATAAAATTCATATTAATGTTTAAAGGGATGATGATTATAGAGTAAGAGCAACTACATATGGCTAGTCACTTTGTCGTGGTTAATAAGTTCATATACGTTTATTGAATTCGATTCATTAGTAGAATCAATAGCGTCAATGATCAACACAAATTCACAAGTCAAGTCACATCAAGTATTTTTCCTACAATCTTTTTACTTAGTGTGCAGGTTGTTTGATTGACATCACTACAAATTTGAAACCCCCAGAATTGCATTGTTTATTTTCGTTTGAGTCAAGTTGTTAACTTTTCAAAAACTTAGTCTTTGTGGATAGACCATTTGCTTGCTACTAGCAAGTAAACTGAAAATGATAAATTTTATTTACATAAAATACCAGTTAAATTCTCATCTGCTATTATAATTCGTAGTTATAACTAGGGGATTTACTCTTCAAGATGCTACTAGATTGGCAATCAACGACAATGTGGATCTGCATTCCGTTCATGCTACATCTCCAACAACTCAACGAACGACTTTGGAGATGACGGAAAAGCGGAAAGTCGGTCCCTTGCCCGATGGCACAAATCGAATCTTCATTGGTATCTTCGATTCTCTACTACCAATCACTTTGTTGAATGTATGGCTATCAGAAATCGTCAGCTATCAAGTCCTTTGATATTGTCGCTCGCTGTTTTATTGCACTGTTAAGTTACTCTGCCTTAAAGCCAAAATTTTTGCCCTTGTAAAATCAAAGCTAGCAGACCCATTAAAACATATACGCATCCTCCATTTGTGTCTAATGGTAGTTTTATAGTAGAAGATGATCACACTGATCTTCTAACCATGAGGTTGTGACACACATTGAAATATTAAGTATGGAATTCTGTAATCAATAGTAGAACACTTAGTAGGGGGTCAATATGATTTTGAGGACGGAGGCAACTTATGAAATTTGGTTTCTTCGTAATGAAGGAGGGCAGTAGTCTGTTTGCTTTGTGGAGCATACGGAATTTGATAAGCCATTTAGCAGTGGCGGTTTCACTGGAAGTAATTGAAATAGTCGTCCCTTAAATCCCACCTAAATTGATAATTGCACTCGTGATTTTTAAACTGAGATAATTCACATCAATTTTATAATTTTCTCAAAATAATAATGGTCTCTTGCCGTTACTGGGCCTTCAGCTATATGGGCCTCTTCCCCATCTCTTGGGCGATCAATGATGAGAAAATAAAAATGGTGATTCATTCCCTCCAAGGGCGGAGCCACTGGGGATAATGAGATCGGTCGTCTTCCTGAATTTCACGTAAAATACCTGTGCCTATGTAAAAAAAATTAAAAAATAAATTATATATATATAAAATAAATTTACATGCTTAATTTCAACTAAATTTTTAATTTTGCCCCCCAAATTCAATCAAATTTTAATTATGTAATTTTGTCCATCGAAAAAAAAATCCTAGATCTGCCACTGATTCACACCAGATCATAAAAGATCTCCTCTTGCCCAACGCATAGCTCCATAATTAAGATGGCATACAAGGTTACACTTTTTTTGTTGATTGCTATTCCCATCAATCTTTCATCATGCTAAAATTTTGTGTATAGATGTAAGATCACACATGTCATGTTGAAAACCAATGTAAAATAGTATAAATCTTATGTCTGTTGAATAAGAACAAAAATTTCTTGGCCCAAAAAGTAGACCTAAACACTAATTTCACATATCTACACATATCAAAACGAAGCAAATACTCTCTCCATCCTCTTTATATTTTATTTAATCAAATTTTTTTATCTATTTTTATTTATCACTTAACAATTTTTAATGTGTATTTAATATCAATAACTACCTTAAAACGTCAAACATTAATCATTTCATTATCATAATCAATAAAAAATACATTGTTTACCAGAAATCATCTAAGAATTTTATTTTTTAGACTAAATTTTTTAAAAAAATATTAATCACCTACTTATTAAATTTGTTCAACCGCTAATATTAGCTTCACTTTAATTTACTCAATTTAACCTTAAATGGTATGTATATCAGGACGGAGGGAGTATATTACAATCGAGAGTAACATGTAAAGACAAAATGTGCAATTATTCTAAGTGTCCCAATTCAAATAGAGAAAAAAAAGAGGTGTCAATTGGCTCACACTTTTGGACATTCCTTCATAAAAGAAAGAAAAGTAGACATTGAAATGAATGCACCAAGCCACTTTCCTCCTCACTCACTTTCAAACCTTGCCTAACACTACTTTATTTAATGTACTCCCTTCGTCCTCTAATACATATAATTTAAGATTTATTTGAATAGATTAAAATAAAGTTAATGTTTGTAGTTGAACAAATTTAATAAGTCGGTGGTTAATATTTTAAAAAATAATTCATGCAAAAAGTAAAATAGATAGATGATTACTGGTGAAGAATAAATTTTTTATTGATTACGATACTGAAGTTATTAATGTTTGACGTTTTAAAGTAATTGTAGATATTAAATATGCATTGAAAAATGTTAAGTGACAAGTAAAGTGGATAAAAAAATTCGGTTAAGTGACATGTAAAAGAGAACAGAGAGAGTAAACCTGATGTTATTGTAAACATTGGACTAATTCGGATAGTTGATGAAGAAGATGAAATCATCCTTAATTAATAAAAAATGATTATATTAAAGTCTATAGTAATCTTAAAGCACTTTAACCTGTATTTAATTTTTATATCGAAATATTAAATGAATGGACCGACAGGGTTGTTGCCGAATGTTATGATGTCTGAAGAAAAATTTATGAGAAAATGAAAAGGAAAGTTTGTAAGAAAATAAGAAGCAAAATTTGTTTAAATAAGGAATGTTTTAACGTTTTCTCACAATTTGTTCTCTTTAAAATAGAATAGATTTCATGAGGTAAAACACTTTCCATCAAATTTTTCTTCCCAACAAATTTTACCTAAAACCGATTCACCCTAAAACATTCACCGTTCACAAAAATATTTGATTTAAGTACATTTGATCCTGAGATTTAGATTTATGTAGATAGTGCAATCCAAACATTTTTCTACACATTAACATGTTTAAACTGCTATAATTTATACACACGATAAGTTGGATTGACCCATTTTATTTTATTTTTGTGATCATGGGTCACACACACCCTCCACCTTGATAGTGATGTCCTGCCCTTACTCATTGTGAGTCAACTCACGCGTGCAAATGCGGTACCAGCAAGACTCAAATTTAGTACATTAGGGTTGTTAGACAACCCCAAAAGTCATTAGGGTGTTTGACCCAGTTTATTTAAATCAATGAATTATTGAATTATCATCTCTTACTATAACCCAAATTTAATCTACAATAAATTTAGTATATCAACCACAAATAAAACAATTTTCAACAGTCCTATAAAAATCGGCAACACCCCACTTCAGCATTTTTGGTAAGGTGTTAGCAAATAAGTGTGTTATTAATTTGATATTGGGCTCATCATGTTTGTCACTGATTAGTTTATTAATATAAATTATAATGCACACATCCAATCGAATTCGAACTCTAAAAATGTAGATCGTCATAAATCACTTCACACTCACTTTATCATCAGACTACAATCATAATGACATGTTCATCACTAACGAACTCATTTTTTCGCTTGAATCACATGGACATTAACCGATTCTACTCTAATTTATCATATTTTATTTATTTTATCATACGATTTAATTTGTATATCCAGTCATCAGAAAAACCAAATTCAACATATCCAGTCATAAAAGAATTTAAATTTTAAATCAGAAACCACCTTTCATCCTTTTTACTAATTAGTTAGACTCTTGATGTTATTATTAGTTATCTCGTCTTTATCTTGTTACACTTTATTTTCATCACATCTATTCTAAATAGAAATTAATTTTATTTTATATTATTACACTTTATTTTATCTTATCATATTACTTTATTTTATCGGATAATGCATAATATTAAATTAATTGTAAATAAAATAAGAGGTATAAAGCATAAGACCATAATTGGTATATGGAATAAGAATGTACTTTTAGTAGTATGTGAATTAATAATCTCATTTAATTTGTATGATTATTAATACAAATTATCAGTACTTGCAGAGTATATTGATGGTGAACCAATATTCCATCATATTATTAAGGGTAAATTACAAATACATTATTTATATTTTCATCTGATTTTAAATCAGGTACCGTAGTTTGTAAATTTTCAATTCAAGTACTCCAAGACTAATTTTGAAATAAAAAATACTATAATTTATTGGATTAAGTACACCAACACTATAAATGAGATAGTCTATTGTATGATATTGAGACTCCACGCTTAATTAGATGAATTATAATCTTTTTTTAATTTCAAATTAGTCTTGGAGTAATTGAATCGAAAATTTACAAAATGCTATCAGGTGAAAGTATATGCAATATATTTGTAATTTACCCTATTATTAATTATTAATGTGAGTTTTTTTTAACATTACATGAGATAAAAACAAAGAAAATACGCACGCACCAAATCATCCACGTAGGGCTTCGACTTTGTAATTTTACGGACAAATCATGTTATAACTTAACCACCGCCCCATAAAAGCCATTAACAAGGTAAGAATTGTGACTGAATTTGTGCGCCTGTTGGGGATGCACACTCAAAATTCCATAACTTCCACAAAGATATGAGTCAGGAAGTACAGCAGCAGTCGGGGCAAGGGCATCTCCATTGAAGCTCTATGGAAGAGGTTTTATGTCAGACCATAAACTTTATCTTGCACGAACCTTCAATATAGAAGACGATTTACTCTCTTCTGATATGATACCGCTTCATCTGCATGGAGCGCTTCATGAAACATATACGGCGTTTTCACTTTAAAACGTTGTATATGTTATTCTCAAACACTTTTTACGGTGTTTTAAACTTATAAACGTCGTATATGTATTTAGGATTTTTTAAATGAATTGGACTGGGTTGGGCTGGGCTTATACGGCGTTTTCAGATTACAAACGCCACATGTAGTTAAATTTAAATATTTAAATACTTTATAGTTGTTATGTTTTACGTTAGAAATAACCGCTGAAATTTAACATATCAAAAAAATTACCGTTACAATAAGTTAATTAAAATAAAAATTAATAAAATTTTAATTATGTTTTTTTATTTTTCTTCTCTAAAAAAATAATTAAAGTAATAAAAATAAATTATAACATAATGAAATATTTATTATTTTGGTAATTAGTTTGGTATGAAAATGTATAAAAAAAAGTAATATGATACGTGACCCATGTGCAGAAATTTATGAAAGATTTATTCAATGTAGATGAGAGGTTTATGAAAAAAATGTTTATGAAGATGGTGATGTGGTATGATACAAATCCTACATGGCATGACACAAACCTATTTTTCAAAAATGTTTGGTTTAAGAAAAATTATAGGGAAAGAAAAATTTGATGGAAAGTGAAATTCATTATGAATTCCATTTTATTTTTCTTTGTTTGGTTTAGAATAAAAAATTTGAAGGAAAGTTTCAAAACTCTTTCTAATTTATATTAACTTTCTTCTAACTTTCCACATAATTTATTTCCCTCATATTTTCCATCTAAAGCAAACATTAAATTTTATTAATTTTCCGCCACATTTTCCTTTCCACTAAATTTTGCCTATACCAAACACAGCCTACGTAAAAACAAAACGAGACGCTCACATGCTGCTGCCGGGTCCCTACGTTCTGTTTTCGTACCGTCTCTATCTCTACTGTATACTCTTTTCCCAAAATACCCTCGGCCAGCTAGTGGTAATGAAATGTATACTACTTGTCAGATGTGTAAATATTTTTTTTATTGGAGACAAATATATCATTCCTGACCTTTGATTTGAATTTAATCAAATGGTGATAATTACTTATTTCATAATAGTATTCGTGTAGGGTTAAGTTGAATGAATATATAGTAAATTACAAAAATATTTTTTGAAGTAGTATTTATTTTCAAATTAAGTATTAAAATTTTTTAGTTCTTCAACTTCAGTACTGAATTTTTCAATTATTTAATTTTAGTACTGTAGACTTCATAAAAGAAACAATTAGCATGAAATGAGAGAATTAGTTCGTGAGTCCAACTCTTAAGATATGATTTTGAAATTTGCATATATATATATAGGGGGCGGATCACGTGAAAATCAATTTGAATATGTAAACTGTGAACCGTTTTTAATCGTTGATCTTTTTCAAATCAATGCATCAGACTTTTTTGATTTTATTAAATAAGCACATGTTAATTAATTGTCTTTTAATGTTAATCGGATAAAAATTTAATTTTTAATCTAGAGTATATTCTTTCCTTTTTTTACGCTGCCATTTAAATATCAAATCTCTTGATTTACTGCTACTTTTAATACGTCTCTTTCAGAAATTGCAGTGACGATCTTCTATCTATAAAAAATTAAAATTTTCTGTCGCCTCCGTCATTCACGATCATCAGATGTGCACCATGATTATATGATGCACATGTTACGAATTTGGGATGGTGCACAATAATTTACTGATGCACCACTTGGTGCTAAACCATGAATCGGTGCACATATTAATATTAAATGTTGCACTTTTTTATTATGAGATAATGCATCATAATTTATTGATTAATTCATTATAATTCACCATTACATGGGCATTGTTGCATATTTGAAATTGTGCACAATACATGGTGCACTGCTACATATTTGAAATGGTGCACAATACATGGTGCACTGCTACATGGTGCACACGACATGGTCGATGTGCGCGAGAATTGCTATTTGCGGACGTAGTTACGCGTCGTCGATTGATCGATCGTGATTGGTCTTGCGGAAACTTAGGATATGATTAGTTCACAGTTTACATATCCAAATCGGTTTTCACATTTTACACAATTCAAATCTTGGTGCACAAAAAATTGATGTCTATAACTGGTGGTGCACAGACCCATAGAGCGGTGCACATTTTAATGCATGTGGGAAATACAACAAACAAAAAGGAAAGTAACCTTAAAGATAATAATATAAAAAGAAGAGACATAATATTATGGGAGAGAATCATGCTAAAAATAAAGAAGGAATATTTTATTTAGGTATTGTCAAAAACTAACGAAAAAATTAAATAAAAAGAATTAAACAGGATCGTTGGATCAAAAGAGATCGAAGGATAATGATAGTTCACAGTTTAAAATATCCAAATCGGTTTTCATTTGATCCACACCCTATATATATATATATATATATCAGACGCAAAATCTGTTTTTTATATAAATTTTCTCATTTCATTAAATGTACAGTATTGAAATTCAATAATTAAAAGGTTCGGTATTGAAATTGAAGAATTAAAAAGTTTGGTACTTAATTTAAAAATGAGTGGTAGTTCGGAGTATGTTTTTGTTGTTTACCCTATGAATATATTAAGGCTAATAGTTGATAAATTTAATAGATAAGTATTTAATGTAATTCACCAACAAGGTGTTGGCCTAGCGGTTTTAGGTGTTGTCTAACAACCACAAGTTTCTGGATTTGTACCTTATTTAGATACGCTGGAGGTGCATATGAGCTGACCCGCGGTGAGTACGAACATCACTATCAACTATCAAGGTGGAGGGGTGTGCGCCACCAAAAAAAAAATTAATATATTCTTTTTTAATTTTGTGCAAATGGTAGAATGTGGTGAGGACTGAGGGAGTTAGACTCTGTGAGGTTTTTTGAAATTCAATTTCATCTTTGCTGATAAACATAATCTGTTTGTGCTATAGAATGGGTTCACCATTAAGGGTCGAGTGTGCAAGAATGTTTCACATGAAGGGTGGCTCTGAACAGTGAACACACAGAAAATCAAATAATGTTATAAACTGGCTCCCCGTCGTGTGTGGCCAACAAGTGTGTTTTTATAAAATTGTGAGTTTATTGCATCATTCTCGTTCAGGGAAAATTTGAGTGAGAGAAAAATTGTATGGAAAATTAGAAGAAATTCTTTGTTTGGTTTTGGAAAAAATTGGGAATAGAAAATTAGAAGAAAAATTTGAAGAAAAACGTGTTTAATTTAAAGAATGTTTTAACATTTTTACAAAATTTCCAATCCAAACCAAACAAAAATAAATAAATTTAAAAGAAATTCATTTTGCTTCATATTAACCTCTCCCTCTAACTTCTTTAAACCAAACACAGCGTGAATTCTCGGCATCACTCAACCCACTCGCCCTCTCCTCCCTAGCTCTAATCGCTTTATGGGCCTCTCTGGCGGCCGGCGTTGCTCCGATGGAGCTGGATCACGCGCGTGCTAGATAGCTGGGATCCAAATCTGCGTCTGGTTTCACATCACCTGCAACAACAACCGCGTCGTCTGACAGTATGAAAGCTTGCTCCTTTGTTTATTTCTCGTCGAATTTGGTTCTCGGCCTGAGATTGAAATTACAACTCTGTTCAGTTTGACTCTTAAATTTACGGTTTTGTTTGGTTTCACTTGAACTTAAAAGGCTCTCTGGGGTGTATTCGAAATCGTTGGTGTCGTTTTATAAAATTAAGAGCTAAATGTTGAATCTTGTATGAGAATCTGAATGATCGGACCACTGGTTAAACCACAACTGATTGCTGAATGATTTATTTTTATTTGGTTATTCATTTTTTAAATATCTTAATATATAATAATTTATTAATATAAAATTAAATTATAATTATAATTTACAACATAAAAGTAAAATTAAAATTTATAATCTTATTATAATAATATTTTTTTATTTATGAAGTGTGTGAAATTCTGATGAAAGAAACTAGATGTGAGCGACATTGATATGATTCTGATTGAAGTATCATCCAGACAGAGTTGATTCAAGAAAGATATGAAAAAAATAAAGATATAATTATAATAATCATACTGATATTGCCTCTGAATGATTTGGATATGAATTTGGTAATAAATCATTCAGACTTTTCAAATATTCGTTAAGTAAAAAAGAATAAAAATTCGGTTCACTGAATGCATAATATAATAAGAGACCACCTCTTAATAGAATCCAATAAATATAACAAGAGATTTTTGTGGGATCTGCATATATTTTATTTTTTAAGTCATGTGGGTAACAGAGTTTATTCTCCACTGACATCGTCAAAAATAATTAATGAAATTTATATTTTTTAACGATAGTAGTTCGGACCGCAATTAAATAGAAGGTGATAGTAGTTCGGCCCCTTAGGACTTTTTTTTTGAGTGCTGAAATTCGTATTTTGCAATAATAAATTTGTGTACTTTTTGTTGTTAGGTTTGGTTGACTGCTTTGGATAAATGTCCAATCTGATTGATTCTTTATGTTTCCTATCTTTTAGGCGTCCCTCTCACTTAAATTTTCTCTTGATTAAAATGAGATCAAAAACCCATTATTTCTACTCACACTTAAAGTCACTCATCTCTCACTTACTCTCTTCATCCTGATATATATGTCATTTAAAATTAATTTGAATAAATTAAGATTATATTTAATGCTAACGTTGAACGAATTTAATAGACAAAGATTTAATGTATATTTATAAAATTTTGTGTAAAAAGTAGAATCAATGGATTGTAGCGGGTGTAGAATTTTTTTTATTGATTATGATAATGAAATCATTAATGTTTGACTTTTAAATTAGTTATATATATTAAATACGCATTGAAAAGCGTTAAGTGATAAGTACAAGTGGATAAAAAAATTCGGTTAAGTAACATGTAAAAGATGACAGAGAGAGTAGTAATTTATGAATTGATCCTTATTCTATAAATCAAAATCAGAATAGAGTGACACTAATCAAGTGATATTTATTCAAAATAGACGTCACAAACAATCATGATATTTACTCAAATCAAGACGGTTTTGGATCAAAATCTATAATTTATTAATTTTTTTATTTCATTTTCTTGCGGATTTATTTTGAATTTTCTTTTCATCATGAAATGTTAATTTCATGTGTGCCAGACAAAGGGTATATAACGGATAAAAAATCAACTGACGACCATTATATGTCACTTTATTTTATTTTAACACGCTCAGTTAATAAATAGTGATTGTTGATTTGTATAATTGACCAGCACGAGATGATGGTTAAATGCAAACTAAATCTAGGAAAAATAGATTGTGATATGGAAATTCAAAATAAAAATAAAAAAAAGGAAAATGATTAGGGCATCATATTGAAATAAATTTAAAAATAGATTGTGTCATGTCATATAAGATTTGTGTCATGCCAATTCAACTTTGTTATAAACTCCATTTTCATAAATTTATTATCTACATTGAAACAAACATTTCAAATCTCTGCACATGGATTTGCACGTCAGATTATACATTTTTCTATTTTTTCATATTATATTAATTGAAAAAATTTAAATAATTAATTATTAATTGTTGATTCATATTATCCTCTATTGATATTTATTCAAATATTTTTAAATTTAAAATAGGCCTATTGCCAAGCTCCGTTGTTGGAAGCGTGATCATAGGTTATAATGAATATTTAATATATATCTATTACCACATTTCATGATTAGAATCGTGGTACTCCCTCCATCTGATATACTTGTTGTTTAATGTTAAATTAAATAGATTAAAGTGATATTTAATACTAACGGTTGAACGAATTTAACAGGTAAGGATTTAGTTTATATTTTTAAAATTTTATGTAAAAGTAGAATCGATGGATTATCACTGATATAGAATTATTTTTTATTGATTACGATAGTGAAATTATTAATTTTTGACTTCTTAAGTTAGTTGTTTATATTGAATACGCATTGAAAAATGTCAAATGATAAGTAAAAATGGACAAATTTTTTTGATTAAATGACATGTAAAAAAGCACAAAAAAATATATATTAATTATTTAAAATATATCTATTACCAAACTTCCATTTTTAAATTAAATTTTTTATAAACTACCAAGAACAGTGAACCTAGAATCTAATTCCACGTTTAAAGTAAGGGTGACACGAAATTTCAATAGATGTCTCACTGATGGGATGAATATTGGAAATGAAAAGACGTGTGTAGGGTAAAGAAGAAACAACAAGTGGGACCCACAATTCATAACCAGCAGGACACGTCAGACCACATCAGCCGAGCCGGGCTGGTTCGATGGCAGAGACAGAAATGATGTTTATTAATGAATTTTCGTATATAATTATTAAAAAATTAAAATTATACGTGATGATTTATTATTAATTTAATTTTTTTATTTTTGAATCCAAAACGTGGCGAATTCGAGTGGATAATCGCACAGTCCTTCCTAGAATTACTGGAGACAGACAGTGAGCGTTTAAAGCAGCAGAGTGAAAGAATAAAAAGCAGTCTTCATCGTCCCTTACATCGCATCGCCCCGACAACATATATACTGGTCTGCTTGCTGCCTTCGCTTTTATCTCCACCACCTCTGCCATCTCTCACAGTAGCCACAACAAGTAGCATCACCGTCCTTCTCTCTCTCTCTCTCCATTCTCTCCACTCCCAAGCAGCCACATTTTCATCGCCGTTGAAGAGAACAAGTGATAACAACTATAAGCACGCAGGCTCCACGCCTTCATTTCGGGGTAGCCATTGCCATTGCCATGTTTAAGCAGAAAATTACTTCAATTACTTGCCTGCATATTTGGATGATGATTCGAGCTGCTGCTGCTTTGTTTTGGTGTGCTTGTGAAGAAAAGGATTTTGTAATGTTGTCCTGTCGCCTATCATGCCTGTTTTTTTAACTTTGTTTTCCGCGCATTGTTGGAAAAGGTGAACTAGACAAAACTGTGACCTTACCTACCCTTGCATTCTTCTCTATGCATTCTTTTGCTTTAGGTAGGATCTACCAAAAACAGTACACGTTTCTTGGAACTGAGAATATTTAGTTGTTAGCCTCTGATGATTGGTCGTCCAGTTGAGTGTGTGTTGAGGAGTTCTTGAGGCTCCGAAGTTGAGTATCCATTTCTACTCATCTCCATCATGATCCATGTATCTGCTGTCAACTGATATGATTGTTGGGTTTACTCCATGCATGAATTTGCCCACTTCAAGTTACTTGTTCAAACTGAATCTCCTTTCCAATTGCAGAAGAAGCAACTGGTCTGCTATGGAAAGGGATAACTGAAATGGAGATGTTTCCAGGGGCAAGTGGGGGGCTTTCTACTAAGCTGGGCATAGACTTGGATCAGTCTGATGTGTTTCTGGAATTCAACACTTGCCCACCTCCCAGGACATGGAAAGGAAAAGAGTATTTGCAGGAGGAGCTTATGCCCGATGTCATTTCATTTAAAGGCAGTTGTGACTCCGACGAGGGCGGTCCTTGCTCTTTTGCCGGAGCTAGTCATCCTCCGGAGCCTGTCGATACACATCTAATGAAAGCAGTTTTTGTACCCATGACCCAGAAGAAATCAGATGGCACATGCTTGATGAGAAGCCTGTCTGCTAAGGGTCCGTATTTGGATGATCTTTCCATTAAGTTGTCCCAGTTGAAACCAGTATCAAATGTTCTTTCACCTTCCAGAACCACAAGTGTGGCTGAAGAATCTCAGAATACTGAAGAGAAGGAATGTGTTTGGGACACTTCTTTACCTCCTAGCGGGAATGTTAGTCCGCTCAGCAGCGTTGGCGTTGTTACTGCCATGAGCTTCGTCCATAGCTGTCCCAGTACCTACCGGAGCGATAGTGATGGAATGCTGAGTCTTGACAGAAACTTTAACAGCGGTGACTGTATCGAAAGTGCCAAAACCAGCGTGAGCCGAGCAAGTGACAGTAGCGATGACAGTAACTGGAGTAATTTCACAAATGGTGCCAACAAGCCCCACAAAGGTAATGATCCAAGGTGGAAGGCGATTCTTGCAATCAGAGCAAGAGATGGGATTCTGGGCATGAGTCATTTCAGATTGCTTAAGAGGCTCGGATGTGGTGACATTGGTAGCGTTTATCTATCAGAGCTGAGCGCCACCCGCTGTTATTTTGCAATGAAAGTGATGGATAAAGCGTCCCTTGCAAGCAGGAAGAAGTTGACGAGAGCCCAGACAGAACGAGAAATTCTACAGCTTCTGGACCATCCTTTCCTGCCCACCTTGTACACTCATTTTGACACCGACAGGTTTTCATGCCTAGTTATGGAATTTTGCCCTGGCGGCGACCTACACACTTTAAGGCAAAGACAACCCGGAAAACATTTCTCCGAATACGCAGCCAAGTGAGTGTGTGATATGCTTGCAAGTTCCTGATCTGTCTCCCCTCCTGGCTCCTGGGGTAGCTAGCTGGGTTTGAATTTTTTTCTCTCTTTTTGCTCATTTCCTCTGATCGATATTAATCATAATGCATTTAGCTTCTTGCTATCCTTTTGACGTCTCGTTTTTCAGGCAGACTGACTTGAATAATTATTCTCTCGCACCGTGCCTGCAGATTCTACGCAGCTGAGGTGCTTCTGGCAATTGAATACTTGCATATGCTTGGAGTTGTGTACAGAGACTTGAAACCTGAAAACGTCCTGGTGCGTGATGATGGGCACATAATGCTCTCTGATTTTGACCTGTCCCTTCGATGTGCGGTTTCACCCACTTTAATTCGATCATTCGATTCTGATCCGTCCAGACGCGGAGCCAACGGTGCGTTCTGCGTTCAGCCTGCCTGCATTGAGCCCTCATCAGCTTGCATTCAGCCGGCATGCTTCATGCCAAATCTATTCTCTCCAAACAGCAAGACGAACCGAAAATCTCAAACAATGTCAGGGAAGTCCAATGCATTGCCGGAGCTTCTTGCAGAGCCTACTTCTGCACGTTCCATGTCATTTGTTGGGACACACGAATACCTGGCGCCAGAGATCATCAGAGGAGAGGGCCATGGGAGCGCGGTTGACTGGTGGACGTTTGGTGTTTTCTTACACGAGTTACTTTATGGTAAAACACCATTCAAGGGGTCAGGGAATAGAGCGACGCTCTTCAATGTTGTAGGACAGCAGCTCAAGTTCCCAGAATCTCCTGCGACCAGCTATGCGGCTCGGGACTTAATCAGGGGGTTGCTGGTGAAAGAACCGCAGCAGAGACTCGGGGTAAAAAGAGGAGCAACAGAGATCAAGCAACACCCATTCTTCGAGGGGGTGAACTGGGCTCTCATAAGATGCAGCACTCCACCTGAGGTCCCAAGACCTGTTGAACTCGAGTCACCTGGGAAGTTCGGACCGGTGGTTGACCCGGTTGGGATAGGCAGTGCCAGTAAAAGGATGGTAGGAACAGACCCAGAACCCAAGGCTGGGGGTAAGTATCTGGATTTCGAGTTCTTTTAGTTCAGTTAATTATCCGAGTTTTGATCCTTCATGTTTTTTCACTTGGGGTTTGGGGCCTTGTACCAAATAACATTCTTAACTTCTGTTTGTTCTGTCTCAGTTAATAGCCTCCCCATTATATATCATATCTCTGGAATGTATTTTACTCCATGTTACCTGAACTTCCATTTCTAGTCCTTGGGTGCTCACTTCATTCAGATGGCCTAACAAATCGATAACAACATGAAAAGGGGTCCTGCACCAAATCTTGAAGGCTGAAAACCTGAACAAGACTTTTTGGCCCACTACAATGTTTGTGCTTAGCTTTCTTTCTGTCTTCACATAATCATTTATCTGTTGGGGATCGCATACACAAATGTAGGAAGGATTTACCGAACCACGCGGCATAAGCCCGGATCCGGAATACCAAGTGATTACTATAATCAGTTTCAATCCGAATTAACAGACACAAGTCTGGATCCGGATCGAAACACCCAGAAGGAGGGGATTAGGTTTACCTCAATACGAACGCGTCATGTGCCGCGTCTCTACCGGTATCCACACACGGGTGGTGGATACCGCGCCCTCTGGAGTACTAGCTCCCGGATGACCCTCCTCGCACCTCTGTCTTCAATCGCATTGAAAAACTGACGTCGCTTCTCCTCTCTAATCATCAGAAGCCCTAGGCTTCTATTTATAGAGAGATGAGTTATTGAGCTTCAACCCGTGGGCCAAACCCATCAGCTGGGTAGGGTAGTATCCATGGGTCACACCCATAGGTTTAACCCATTTGGTTCATCCGAATCAGGCGCGAGTTGAACCGAATCATATCCGGACCGAATCTTATTCAGTTTATTACTCAACTTAATATCCGTCACTCGATTGTGCGCGACCCTATAGGTTTATTCTTAATTAGACATGGGCAAAGGCCCAGTGATCATAAGCGGCCCCTAGTAAGGGATTATGATCCCTAATTAAGAATAATTGATTCTCGAGGTAACCAAAAACACAGTCAATACGAATCAATTAACTGGTTTAATGAGCAGATTCCAACATTATCATCCACCTCCACTGTCTGGTAATCAAAAGAGGGAGACTGAGCTCTTTCAATCATAAGCTGATGAATACTGTATTGCTCATTCCATCTCATTTTTACACAGAGTAGGGTGTGGCTGCCCCAGCTGAAATGGCGTCGGTTCAGCTGCATCGCAGAGTAAGGAGCTGCAATGTGGAATACCATATCACTGTTATGATTACATCGTCTACGTATCAGTCATTTTCCCAGTGAAAGTGGATAGTGATCGCCACACCCACACTGTCTTGCGTTTTAGTATTTGTTAAAGCTCAAAATTCGAATCAATGATTTTGAATACGGGGTCTACCCAATCACCTAAAATTCTTCTACTTAGGATAAAAAAAATTTATATATATAAAAAAAATTACATATATAATTTCAACAAAATTTTTAATTTTGCCCAGCCTCATTCCCCAAAAAATTCTTTATTATGTAATTTTATCTCAATTTCTGCCTCCACCACTGTACCCAGTAATTACACTACATCATCACATAGATCCCCATAACAGTTCCAAATATCTGAAAAATGATTGAATTGATCCAATCTGGAACATGCTTCACTATTTTCAGATCCCCTAGGATACCAAGATCTTGCAACAAGCATCATATCTGAACAAGATCGCCGCATTACATGGGCATCTCTGACACTCAACCCCTGATAGCATTAATTAACTAGTAAAAACAACTCAGTATTGCAGGCTTCAGATCCGAGAATGGATTGAATAGAAAATGAAATCACAGGTATTCGGCTTTATGTGGATTTTTTATAGAGGAACCTTTTCTGGCTCGTCTGTTCCCAGTTGTCCACTTGATACTTACCTGGTAGCACTTGGCATGCGGTGGTGAAGTCAGAGCGTTTGCTGTGGAAGTGGAAGCCACAAGCGACAAATTTGGGGACCTGTCCATGCTTTACAGTTTCCGATCCAGATCAAATGAACTAAGCACCACCTAACATAACATAATATACATTCATACAGATGCAGTAAGTGGCATTGCCATGCCAGTCTGACCTTTGTCTTGTCTTGCCGTATGACCTCATGATAAGGAAAATGTGAAAACTGCAACTTCCATTTCCCACACCAAAGAATTATGAACATAAATACTGTATTGAACAAGAAGCTTTAAACTTTAATGGGTGTACTTTCAATGATCAAAAGTGGAAGACAACGCTTTATTGGTGCGCCAAAGGCATCAAGCTCTATCTCTCTGCTACTGCTACAAGAAGTGGATGAAATATCCCTCCTATATATAATTAAGAAAACATCCTCCCAATTTGCCCTGCCCCCACATATTTACATGATCGTAGAATCCAAAAATATTTTCATGGGAGTATATAACTATAAGAGGCCAACAATAAAACATCCCTCATGTGCTACTTCTCTTTTGATTCCTTGGCACTACCATCCTCCTTACGTGGAAAAAAAAATTCCATTTATTTAATAGCATAAGATCGAGTACATACCGCTTCTAGTGCCTCCATGAATAGAGCTGAGAAGCTGGTCATTGCTTGGAAAACCCCGGGAAATCCTGTTTGGAGATTGTTTAGGGTCATGGCTCTAGTCAACTCTACGGCCTTTGAATGCCTCATCATCTCATCTTCTACTCGCCTTTGACAGATTGCAAGTTCAGACTTCTTTTCTGCAAGCGGGTCTCTTGCATCTAAAACATGATGGTTATTTGGGCCAGAATCAGGAAGCCCTAAACCAACCATGGAGTAAGAGTGATAATACTTCTTCTCTATACTCCTAAGGCTAGAGGCCTTTCTTTCAAGCTCTCTCGAAGCTGTCTCGGTTCTCTTTTTGATCTTCAGTTCCTCAGACTGCTTTACGGATATCACGTGGACTACATTGACAAAACTTTTTATCGCTTCAGAAGCAACAGTGTCTGGGAGCCGTTCTAATGCTAGCTTCCACTCATCAAAAAAGGCAAACACTTCCGAGTGTTCCCTGTTGTTTCCGCTCGGAGGAACATTGTCACAGTTAAGAGGGATGAGGGTGAGCTTGAACCATCCATAAAGACACTGGATAAAATCCCTTTGAAACTTCACAAGGCGGCAAAAGCTGGAGTGCCAAGCTGACACAGCTGACTCCAATTCACGAGTTGACTGGCGGTGGAGATCGGAGGTTGAGTCACCCTTGGAAGCTTGATTCACAAGACCCCTAACTTGCTGAACAATTTGATTCTGAATGTCATGATGTTGGTTCATTGATCTCCACATGTACATCAACCTGGGCATGAAAAAAATACAAAGGGCTTATATTAATAAGGGTCAACAACTTGGTAGATAATTCTAAAGACAGCAATAGATCATTATCCACGCATCCTTCAGAAAGGGAGGTCCATCTATCATACTAGCAAACACCAATCTTTTATTAACAATTATGATTCAACAAAAAGGAACTTTCAAACTCTATCATTAGCCTATTATTGCCAAAAATATGATCAACCAACTAAAGTTGCATAGGGTCATACCATAATTCTGAAGATACAGGTTACTTGCACCATTGTGGGCTATCAATCTTATTCACTAATCAACAAGCAGTCCATTGTCAGACTCAACAGAAAACCACTACGGCCTCAAACCCTAAATGCCATAAGTGACATTCAATATGTTTCTAGCTTTGGTCTAGGGTTAGTTCTGGAGGAAGTAGCAACTGCAAGTCACGTCCTATAAAAGGTGTGAATATGACTCTCATAAATAATAACCGCACATACGTTCAACCACGAGTCTCCTAAGATGCAGATTTATAATTTGATAAGAGATCAGACTTACCCATGACAAAGTTCAACAAGTTGGGGGACAAGATCACTATCTCTTAAACCAGTAATGGCTGTAGATGTGGTAGCAACTGCCTGGGATGTCACAATAATAAGCGACTGCAACCTTGTTATAGCAGCCTTTGTCTTGTCTAGCTTCACTTCATCTTCACCTTTATATTCCTGGTTTTGCAAAGTTGATAGCTTCCTTTCATGCTCAATCTTCACAGTTTCCCTAGCCTGAAGTCATTAAAATCAGTATAGAAACTAATCTCCATCAACTGCAAGAATATGGAGTAAACATAGCGAGATACATTGTGGATACGCGACCAATATCCTAACTTGTCTTTAATAAGCATTCACGTTAGCAACTTTGTAACCTTCTTCAGGGCTTGGACTGGGTCTGGGTCTCACATTAAAAAATTGACTAAGAAAGAAAAATTGGCGTGCAAATTAATTATCTAGCTAGTAAGATTGTATGAATGCCGGAATAATTGTGGTTGCTGTGATCTGATTATACTTGGAAGCACAAAGCAAGACAACAACTTAGATAGTAATACAGAACAAATATCCATATTATCAGTTCTGAATTCTATCAATAATGACAAATAAAACTAACCACCTCGAGACAAACATACAGAGGACCAACCATTCTCACTTCCCTACCATCATCCAAGGGCAACTAAATTTAAATACTATTATCCTATTCAAAAAGTTAAAAGGGCAAGGGAAGTTGCAGAGTTGTCGTAATCAACAGAGTTGCTGAGAATTTGGGCTCTACGAAAATAAGTTAAATGGTGTTCTTCAAGTCATGTTTCGATCTTTAATGTACAGAAAAATATTCCCCTCAGCCATTTGACAACTTTCAGGATTGATCCCTTCTGTTAACATGCCAATTGATAGTTTGGGATCATTGTCTCCAAGGCAAATCATACAGGGTGTTAGTCAATCATTCAAAAATGCACAAATCAGATATGTAGACACAACTTAAACTTGAACGAAAGTGTGCTAGTTGATCCAACTACGCCACTCCATTTCAAATTCACATAAAACTGGACGAAGGGAAAATAAGGTACCTTGACTTCCTCATAGAGCTTTTTCTCCCATGCCAAAAGCCTCTCCAGTGTTGAGCAAAGGCTTTTTGAAGCCCCTGGTTCGTCCAGGGCATTGGCATCCAGCCTGTATTTGATAGCCAATGGTGGCTTTGAGGTCCAGCTTGAGCTCAAATTACTGAAGAGCCCACTGGAGTGATAAACAGTTTCTGCAGAAAACAAATGTGCTTCCATGAACACAATACTCAATCCAAACTAACAAGGAAACAATACAGTTATTGACAATAAACAATAAAGTTACTGAAAGACTGTCCAGAAATGAAGAAATCAGCTTAGACCACCAATGGGCACTGCTGGAAACAATGCTGGTACCATCACATGTCCAATCTACCAGAATGGCAAAAAACTCACAGATGAAACTTGCGCAGAGATGCCAAGAACACCAATGAACACTACCAGAATGCAAACACTAGCCAATTGAAAAAATTTCTTAATTCAAAGACTGGAGGTAAAAGGGAACTCAACATACTCTTCAGCTGTCTGAAACTCTTATCAAGTTGAGCTCTACCAATCTCCAACATATCTGAAACCTTCTCCCCTGCTTCAGCCGCCTTGTCAAAATTCTCCCTAATTGCCGCCACAATCTCCACCAGATTCTTGTGCCTCACCACAATCCTCATATCACCATAACTCACAGATGAAACTCCATCATCCTCTGACTTCATCGACTTGGCCGGATACTTGTTCTGCCTTTGCCCTACAAATTCACTTCGCACCGACGTCCCGAAGTTCGATCTGGACTCGATTTCAGATCGGGACTCTATGTCATCATCTTCATCATCATCATCATCCAAGTGCCCGCCGGCATCATCCGCATCCGAAGACGACGTCGTGCTGTAGTGGTCTCCCCACTCACTGCAGTGAACCTCCTCACGCAAGTAATCTGTCTCTTCACCACCTTCCTTCTTCGCTTCTTCTTCCTCATCCTCACTCGACTGGTGGATGTTTCTGTACTTGGATTTCTCGCGTTCTAAATTCTCGCGCTCTAAATTCTCGCGTTCCAATCTCTCGCGCTCCTTTCTGTCGAAGTATTCGGAGCTCGGAGGGGAGGGCGGGTAGAAATTCTCCCAGTTCCAAACCGAGGAGGTCTGCGACGGAGTGCTGTCGTAGGTGGCGGCGGCGGTAGGGTAGTAGTTGTCGCGGAAATTGGTGGATTTAGTCCTCCTCGGCGACGAGGTGAAGCTGGATTCGGACAAGATGTGTGGAAGCTTCGGCAGTGGCTTGCCGACGCGCCGCTTGAACCGATCGTGGGGCAACGAAGAGGACGAAGACACAGAGGAAGCGGAGCGCAGATGCGTCGGCTTCGTCTTCGACCGAACCGATTCAGACGGCGGAGACGGGAAAAACGTCTGATGCGCTGTCGGCGCAGGGGTCCGAACCGAGGGCGGGGGAGACGGGGACGGGGCTCGGTGAGCATACCGATCGGCAGAGAAGGTCTTCGGAGCGGAAAAGGAGGAAGGGTTGCGGAGGAGGACGGCCGGAGGGGTCTGATCGGAGACGGCGAGGGGCTCGCCGGCGGCGAATTGTGAGAGGGCGGATCCGGTGAGGCGGAGGGAGCGGCAGTAGTCGGACTGGGCGGCGGCCAGGTGGTGGCGGGCGTAGACGGCGTCTTTCATGAGTCGGCGGCGGTCCTTGCATCGGCGGACGGTGTCCTCGTTGTCGAGCTTGGATGCCGTACATCCCATATCGTGGCGCTGGAATCGGAGATCGATCAACGCTTGGCGACTGCTGTGCGCAGATTGGAGAGAGAGAGAGAGAGAGAGAGAGAGATTGGATTTGGGCGGTGGCGATGTCCGATTCGAGCTTTGTGTAGAAAGCAGAGGATAGAGAGAGAGAGAGAGTGAGCAAGTGTGAACGCATCGGAGTGTCGTTTTATTATATTATATACAGCGTGATTTTCGACTCCCGCTGTGCGTCGTCGTTTTATTTTTTGTGCTTTTTTTCTAAAGACGTTTTCGGAAAGTGACCTTGTGCCAATTCGCTTTTTAAATACGATTTAAAGACGAGAAACTCAGAAAGGGTGGTATGATATTCTTTGCTCAACTAATATTCTTTTTCTATATTTTCCCGTAAACATCTTTTTTTTTTAAATGTGGTCGGAAAAAAAATTATGTTCACGAAATTTTACTTCAGGTCACTAAGGTTGTGTTTGGTTTATAAAAAAATTTGGTGGGAAGGAAAAGTTGATGAAAAATTAGTAAAATTCAGTGTTTGATTTAGATGGAATATAGGAGGGAAATAAAATTGGGTGAAAAATGTGATTCTTATATCTAACAAATCAATCCAATCAAATTCAATATATATCAAACAAATAATCATTTTTTCATCAAATTCAATTTATGAGGTGATGAAAAGTTGATACGTTTCTACATATTTTCGATAAAGATTCATTGATATTTACTTTGACATTTTCTTTATGAAATCAAACAAAGAAAAATAAGATGAAATCAATTTTCCCTCAATTTTTTCTATCTACCAAATTTTTCTTAAACCAAACACAACTTTATTTTCTCTGGTTTGGTTAGTTTAGTTTAAAGAAAATTTGGTGGAAATGAAAATTTGAGGGAAAATGTATTCTCCTATGAAATAAATCATATTTTCTCTGGTTTGGTTAGGGATGAAAATGGTGGGTAAATGCTAAAACATTCTTTATTTTAAACAAAATTTCTTCCTATTTTCCATCTAATTTCCCAACAAATTTTCATTCTCATTTTCTCACAAAAATTCCTTCTTATTTTTCAATAAATTGTTCTTTCCCACATATTTTCTCTAAACCAAACACAGACTAAGGGTGTTTTTGGTTTAGAAAAAATTTGATGGAAAGAACAATTTAGGAAAGTGAATTCTCTCACAGAATCCATTTAATTTTTTTGTTTGGTTATAGGTGACAAATTGATGGAAAATGCTAATCATTCTTTATTTTAAACAAATCTTCATTTCTATTTTCCATCTAATTTTCCTACAAACTTTCTTTCACATTTTTTGACCATATTTTCCACAAATTTTCTTTTCCATCAAATTTTTCCTAAACCAAACACAGCCTAAAACATGATAAGAATTCCATAGCAGATAAATCATAAAAAGAATATTATTAAGAAAAAAATTAAAATAACCATTGTTGGGGAAGGTATTTGTTGCCGCCAAAATGAAATAACTTTCTTTACTTGAAGAAGGATAGATCTTTCTAATGATGTCCATGTCCTATGTTAAGAAGTGCCTTGGCTTGACGATAGGGTGCCCCTTTGACACAAGAACATGTTGTACTGACTCACAGAGCTGGCACTCTTACAACTCCTTACATACTTGATGCAATTCAATGCGGTGTTAGCAACCATCTCATTTTTTTCCCACTTACCCTCTCTTTTCTCTCCAATTTCTCTCTAAATTAAGGAATAATTTTTTTGATATAACTTAAGGATAAAAGAAATAAGAAACACTTTTTTTTTCTTATAATAAAAGATGTTATTGCGAAAGAAATGTTTTACTTTATTGAATGAATGTGTTGTAATATATCAAATGAAAGGAGAAGGGAGTATTTATACTCCATCGTACATCATTATAACCACATGTGATTTGTGGTATGAGTTAATAGTGAGAAGGGAAGGCAAGAAGATAAATATGGGACATCAAGAGTTGTTGATGAACATTTCAACACTCCCCCTCAGCTACAACTCTTTTTGAAATTTCAGTTGAAATTATACCAAGTTTCCTTTAAATTTTATTATGTCTAGGCCTTTAGTAAAAAACTTCAGCTACCTGGTTTTCAATAGTTATATACTCCTTCTGTATTTTACAAAGTAAAACCTTCCCTCTTATATAGTGATAATGAACTTCCACGTACTTCATCTCTTGCATGAAACACGTGATTGATATCACAATATAACTTTACAGCATTATTCATAAGTTGATGCAAGTCTTCTAACAATTGCTTTAACCATGAACATTCTTGAGCTGCCATTGTTGTTGATCGATATTCAGCCTCTGTGCTTGATAATGACAATGTCGGCTGTCTCTTACTACATCAAGTTAACATTCATGAGCCAAGGTTAAATGCATAACCCGTTTTGTAGCGTCTCGCAGCATAATCAGTATTACAAGTGTCAATCAATTCACATATACCTCATCTCTATATAAGATGCCACAATCAATTATTCCATTGATATACATCAGAATTCACCGTTCTTCGAATTCTGCAAGTATCGACTGATAACTCTAATTGCATAAGCAATATCTGATCGTGTAAGAGTAAGATATAACAAGCTTCCCACAATCTACGTGTACATCATTACATCTTCAAGGTCTTAACTCTCAGCTGAGCATAGACTAGGCAATATCATCTATTGGTGTTGATATAGGCTTGCACTCTTACATCCCATATTTCTTCAAAAGATCTTGTGAATATTCATGCTGGTATAGAAAGATCCCTTCATTAGTTATCTTCACTTCCAATCCTAGGAAGTGATGTAATTCTCCAAGTTCTTTCGTTTGAAAATGAATTGAAAGGTTGGCTCTTATCTATTATATTTCTTGAGCATCATCTATTGTGATGATAAGATCATCCACATATACCAATACAACTGAAAGCTTTCTACTTTGAGCTTTCACAAATAAGCTAGAATAAGATGGAATCATTGGGTAGTCATTATTCAATAAGAATTTTTTAATTTTCCCATATCATGCTCTCGGTGCTTGCTTCAAACCATATAATGCGTTCTTTAGCTTGAAGACATGCTGATTTCGACTTACGAACCCTTTAGTTTGCTCCATACACATTTCTCGGTCTAACTCTCCACGAAGAAATACATTTTTCACATCAATTTGCAATGACTTATTTGTCGCAAGTGCCATCAGAGCTCTGACTGTTGGAATTTTTGCCATAGGATTAAACGTCTGATCGTAGTCTAATATGCACTGTTGAGAAAATCCTCTAGCTACAAGTCATGCCTTGTATCTATCAACTGAGCCATCTAGTTTCGTCTTCAATTTGTACCCCTATTTGCACGAGATGAGTTGTGCATCTTTAGGAGTTGATACTAATACACATGTCTCATTTTGGTTCAGCACATCCATCTCTTCTTCCATAGTCTTTCTCCATTCAATATTCTAGACTGCTTCTTCATAAGTCGAAGGCTCTAACACCTTGTTGATATCAACTGTGGCAACATTTACATATTTTGAATTATGCTTCCTTATTCTCCCTGACTTGCGGAGGTTGGGGACAGTAATTTGACTATTTCTCACCAAATTGGCCACACATTTCATCTTATGGCATATCATGATGTACTCCAATTTCCCATGGACTTCTCATTGGCCTAGGTGACTCAACATTTGTCACCTCCTCATTGTTGGCTTTTGTTGAACCTGATTCTCTATCTCCTCAGAGTCAGGTAACACCACTGGTTGTGATGACCATCAAAAAGAAGTTTCATCGAATATGACATTCCTTGACACATAATAATGGCCAATTCTAGTATCACAACACTTTCAACCTTTTTATTGTAAATCATAACCAACAAAGATACACAGTATGGCCTTCTTGTAAAATTTTCCTCATAGATGATCTAGAACAAACACAACCAAACACTCTAATGTGAGTAATTATGAGTTTCACATTCCAAAGCTTTTGGAATGATGAAATAAACCCTAATCTTCCTTGAGGCAATCGGTTAATTAAATGAGCTGCAGTCTTCACACGCTCGGCCCAAAAACGTGGTGGAATATTTTTGGCGTGTAACATACTTCGATAGATCTCTGTAAGATATCGATTCTTTCTTTCTACAACTTCATTCTGTTGTGGTGTGTTTGGACTGGTCAATTGACGGTGTATACCATTTTGTTGTAAGTATTCCTTGAATTCTTCAGAAGTGTACTCTACTCCATTATCTGGGCGTATGCAACGCAATCGATATCTCTCTTCTTTCTCAGCATCCTCTCGAAATTCAATAGATTTAGTAAAGACTTCTGATTTCTCCTTTATAAAATCAACCTAAATAAATCTTAAATAATCATCAATGAAGGTAATCATGTACTTATAACCATTTACCGACGCTTGTTTGACTGAACCAAATACGTCTGAAAGAAATAACACAAGTGAAGTCTTGGCTTTGAACTGTGACTCCTTATATAGTAATTGATGTGTTTTTCCATACTGACAACCAGCACATACAATCCCATCTAAAACCTCCACCTTTAGAATTCTATTTACCGAGGAACCATTCATCATTTTTCTGAGCATGTTATAAGTAACATGCTCGAATTTTGCATGCCACAAATCAACAGTCTCATTCTTTCTTGTTTTGTCAACATAACCCTCATGTGCTGACATCACATATATGAACTCCAATAGTTGCCCTTCCATGATAGGTGGATCTACACTCTTCAACGTTTAGTATACTTTTAAATCATCTCGACCAAACATAATATAGTTTCCTAATGATGCCAGCTGTGAAATAGAAAGAAGATTTTTCTTCATACCTTGAACGTGAAACACCTTCTCCAGTCTCACCTTTTCTTAATTAAAGCGAGGAGCAAGCACCATTTTTTGTGCGAGTAATAGGCAATCGGTTGTTATTTACAGTAATTACATGATTTACACTGGGGTAACTTTGTGTATGTTAGAGCTTTTCCGAATCTCTCGTCATGCGATTAGAGCATCCAGAATCAACAGTCTAATCAATATCATAGTTGACCTCATTAGCTTTATTAACAACACATGTTACCTTTTCAAATGAGTAAAAGACGTGAATGTCTCATGTCTTCTCATTTCTAGCATTGGTAGAAGTTGTCGTGTTGCTTTCTTGGTGGTTGTGCCAACAATCACGAGTATAGTGACCATTCTTCCCACAGTTGTAGCAACGAATATTTTTTTTATGACTTCTTTGTTCATTTTGGCCACTTTTACTTTATTGTGCACGTGTTCCCTCTTCATGTGTTTTACAATTTTTATCTTTTGATGAACAATTTTATTACCCTCTGAATCTTTCAACTTCATTTTTATTTGAAGTATATTGTTGCTTTCTTGCTTCTCAGTTATGGTTAAGAAGAGCAGCCTCCTCTTCTTTAGCAGCAGTCACAGATGATTGTTTGTCAAGCGATTAGCCAGAATATTTTTCAACTCCTCAAGAGTCTGTTCCTTAGCCCGCCCACGTGTGGAGGTAACAAGATTATTAAATTCTGACCGAATGCCATGAATTATAATTCTTCTGGTCTGCGTATCTGTGATTGCATTTTCATTATCTAATTTTAATGTTTCTTTACACAAAGTATTTACCTTAGAGAAATATTTTCCAATGGTCATGCTACCTTACTTGATAGACATGAGTTCATTCTCCAAATGTTGCAGCTTCGCATTATTGGTTTTCTCATAAAGAGCCTTCAACATATCCCAAATTTTTTTTGGTGTTTTGGCCTCTTTCACCTTGTACATCAAATAATCTTTAATGGAGACCGTTAGTGCAAACATTACTTTACCAGCTTTTGTTTGCCACTTTTTGCATTCGTCAGCCTTCTCTTATGGTACCTCCACAATCTCTCATAACTCTTGTCCTTGTAGATAGTACCTGTCACAAAAACTGTAGTTGTTGTCATTCAACTTCACAACTGAGTTCATTGAAACAACATACGCCACTGCTATTAAATTTCTGAAGTCGGTCCTGGACTGTCACTAGCTCTGATACCCATTGATAAAACTTAAGAACAAAAAATAAGAAAAACTTTTATTTCTTATTATAAAAGATGTTGCTGTCAAAGAAATGCTATACTTGTATTGAATGAATGTGTTGTAATATATTTCAAATGACAGGAGAATGGAGTATTTGTACTCCATCATACATCATTATAACCACATGTGATTTGTGGTGATGAGTTAATGATGAGAAGAGAAGGCAAGCAGATCAAGAATTGTTGATGAACATTTTAGCATTTTTTTCATTTCTCCTTCTCTCTTTTCTTCCCTTTTCCTTTATTCTCTTTCCAAATATATTTAATTAATTTGATCAATTAGATACAATTGATTTTATTGGAAATTAGAGTTGTTCGGTTATGAAAAAACATCGCATTTTCACAAAACAAACTGATATAATTTAATTTGACGGTAAAATGACACATTTTTTTTCTGACATATCTGATTCCTATAATAATATTAGTTTATGAATAAAATTATAAATTTTGTTTTAGTAAATCAGTCAATTTTTATTGCACTTTTGTAGACAATTCAGACCGTTCGAACTAAAATTAAGAAAAGTTAAATTTTTAATCCTTTTTCAGTTCTTTACCTGTTAACCATCAAGTATTGTAATAGTTGGAAAATAGAAGTCACAAGCGAATAAATGGGAACGATATGATCCATCCCCATCAGAATATATGTATGAAAAAATATATATTTATAATAAAATAAAATAAAAATAAAAAGAGAAGGAAAGGCGAGGACACGGTTGTGTGTCGTGTCGGAACATGGAAGTAGAAAAGGGCAGTAAAAGAAAGGCTGCTTTTTGTTGTTTTTATGTTTTCGGTGGTCACCGCTTGGCTACTCGCCTACGTCGTCTTCGTGCCAATCACAGAGCCACAAAAGGCTATCCTGATTCAATCACTTGTCGCATTTACTCAGTCATCATGCCGACAAGGCTACAGAACAAGACAAGCGCTTCTCTTGTGTGTGGACATCTCAGTTCAAAAATGGATTTCAAAGAGGGTGGAGGTGACGAGTTGGCTGTGGAAAGAGAAAGATGAGATGATAGAGTAGAGGGATCTTCTGCAGCCAGCACCGGCAGCTTCCACCCTCATCTTCAGATTTCCTTTCGTTTCTCACTCACTGGACCCCAAACTTCCTCAGCCACTTTGTTGTGTTTTTCGATAAGCTGAAATTACCTTCGACATGTTTAAATTTTGAAATCTTGTGTAAGAAGAACGTAAACTGTGTTTCAGATTAAAGAGGTAAGTAAAAAGCTTATTCAAAGACTCTTTCTAAATGGTCCTCAACCGAAGAATGCACGCTTCAGAATATTAATACATACATTGGTTCCCTAATTTCCGTATCTGATTCTCTACTGCAATTTAAACTTTCTGCACCATATTATCACTCTCTTCATCCTCTCCCAATAGATTCCTCACTCCTCTCTCATTGATATCGACTGAAGGTCTGGAACCCTAATTTTAATCGATCTTTCAATGTTACAAATGTGAGACCTAATGTAGATTTCCCTTTTGAAATAACGCGCCTAAACAGACCACGAGCTGAGGGTTTGTTTCCGAGTTCCTAGTTCAATGGAGAGAAAATTTAGTAGGAGAATAAAGAAAAAGAGAAGAAGAGGATAAATGAAAAATAACAATTCAGACGATAAGTATAGGAGAGATAATTTAACATTTATTTATTTAAATATCATTAACAGATAAAAAATAGGAAGGATAAATATGTAATTCGATCTCAAATCCTCCCAAAAGAAAAATCTAAAAATGAGAGTTTCCATTTCCTCCCTACAACATCTCAGCCATTATATTAAATCCTCTCATTTCTTTCAAAATTTGACTCCAGAGAACATGTCCAAGAAAACACCAGTGCAAGATAAATACGGTGTTCAAGGGTCATACATATAAACGCTAGTTAATCATTTGAATTTTTTTATCAAAATATTTATAAAGAGATAATTATTTTAATTAATTATTAGATAATTAAAATATGCAAATCTG
This sequence comes from Kalanchoe fedtschenkoi, assembly GCA_002312845.1. Taxonomy (NCBI): domain Eukaryota; kingdom Viridiplantae; phylum Streptophyta; class Magnoliopsida; order Saxifragales; family Crassulaceae; genus Kalanchoe; species Kalanchoe fedtschenkoi. The sequence goes on from NQLW01000079.1 coordinate 594,312, forward strand.
CATAACGTCCAATAATTGCTAGACGCCTGATCCAATTATCTGCACTGGTGATGGACCTGAACGGGGGGGCGAGATCCTAGTCTTCATCTTACCCCACCCTCAATAATAGGGGTCCAATTCCTAGCAAAAAATGACAACTGAAGCTGCAAGAATCCCAGACTAAGAAAATGCCAGCGAAGAGCATCAAAGTCACCATCTAACCTAGTTCGGACACGCCAACTCCATCTTCCAAATCCAGACTACTAACACATGGTGACACATAAGAACTCAGTGTAATGCAAACATGAACGATGACAAAAAAGAAAAACAAAACCATTTTAGGTGGGGCATGAGGCTATAAAAGAATGCAGGTAAATCAATCCGGTGCAACTACCCAACTTCAGGGGAAGCTATCCAACCGCTCAAGCCATGAATTAGGTTGCGTTGTAACAACGGCAGAGCATACATAACATTAGCTCATCAGGGTACATCAATGAAATTTTGATTGCAAAAGTACACAAAAAGGGAATAAAAAGAAGATACCCATAGGATAAGAAAAGAGAGAGAATAATCAACCATTCATGCAATTTGTGTGTACATTATTTTTTAAAAGCCCCACTAGAGTGAGCTGCCCCCACAGCTCTAATGGTGTATGACAGAGTTGTATTGTGATGGGTTTGGGTCCCTACCACGTTCATCTCTTGCTAAACAGCTAAGCAGGAAAGTTAAAAAGGAACACTCACAACCCCCTTACAGTCAAACAAAATGATATAGATCCATAGCACAACACTCATCGCCCAACTGGAAATACTAGCTGAGTGTCTGTTAAATGAATGGAACCTCTTTCTTACCTGACCCTTTCAGCTAATTCGGTTTTGCAAACTGGTAATTCATGAATCTCGAATTTTCAGGAATCGGTGGCCCATGCGGGGTCGGGATCCTGCCTGTCGACAGGGAAACCAAATCCTTCAAAAAGACCCTGAAAATCAGATAAACATATGTTAGCAACACATATTTGAGCAATGCATATTGAAATGAATTTGTGTAAGACTTCTGTAATTAATAAAATGTTTTTGAAATGACACGTTGGGGACATGAAACCACATGATTTTATCAAGCAATTGTAGTTGCACTGAGCAAAATCTTCTACAGAAGATTTGTTACAAAGAGGGCTGTGAGGGGGTTAGGTAACTAATTTGCAAATTAGACTTACTTTTTCTTAGTTGAGAATGAGACTTCCTTTTTTGTCTTACCTAAATGTAAAGATATGTTTCTTTTATTTATCATAGATCAGGTAGACAACTCAACAAATCAAAGTGGATTTAAAAAGTAAAGCACATGATAAGATAAAGGCACAAATAGAGGAAACACCATGAGGTAGTTTCTTTGTGTTTAGATGCAGCATGGAGAGTGTGACAAAATCCAGAGTTTCATAGAGACCATACCATAGCGTCATTAATTGCATATGCCACACAGTAGTGCTCCTGCAAAAATGGAGTTCAGAACAATCATAAGCAAGTTTATACATCAAGGGTACACTGTCGGTCGTAAACAACAACCATCATTTGACAATAAAAAAAGGAGAGAGTCGGCCATTTCAGTTAAACAAAAACTATATGGAGCCTACAGCTCAGTTGGCTACTAACTGACTACGATATAGGGACCAACCATTGTTAAGAAAGCTTCTAATATCATATGAAAAAGGTTTAACTTGCCTGCATCATGTGCCACTCCTCAAATTCATCAAACAATTCAAGGCGTTCAATCCTGGCCAATGGAGCATTGTAAGTAAGCATACTGAAGAAAATTCTGGCAAGAATCATCAGTTGAATCACATAAAGAAAACAAAAAAGGGAAAAGCATATAACAGAAGTGGAAGAAGCAATATTGCTTCAATATCCCAGTTCTCAGTGCTTGCAAATTAGTGCATTTTGTAGACTTGGAGTTGCATGATTTGAATCGACAATTACCATGGAATCTAAACAGTCATATCGGGCATGCGTTCCATTCAAAAGATGACAAATATGTAATACTTCAAATCAAAACCATTATCATCTTACTAAACACTGCATCAGAACCATTTACTTCTGCATTCACATTGTTATTAACTTGCAGAGTCTAAAGTTACTCTCCTACTCTGTCAGCCACCGAGCACATAGATACGTATTTTAAAGTACTAGGAAATGTATCCTAAAGAAGCCCAAAATGAGACCTAAATATATTAACGTAAAGAACAAATGCAACTTATGTCCAAAACTTGCAGACTAACCTCCTCCTTTCTCGAGGATCAATAAACTGACTGTATATTTTCAGCATATCCCAAGCAACCGCTCTCTGAAAATAACAAAAGAAGTAAACAATGCGTCTCCAAAAAGACTCTAAGATCTGAAAGAACGATGGCCCATGAGCCAATTGCGCAATGCATATTGATGATGCCAGAATGATTTTTTGAAGATCCCAGTTTCAAATTCTTCATAAAGTTTGGTAAGATCCATATCTACAACAGGATGTAACCCCTCACCTGGCAATAGATGATAACATTCTTACTTCCTTCAAGTCTTAGCAATGATTATATACTTAATATAAATTGCAACTAAACTACAGTAACTATGGCCATGTGATATAACAAGCCAGAGCCAAGTTGTATATCAAGTCATGTGTTTTGAACAAAGTTATAGGTTAATCACCGTATTCAGCCATCACATGTTCAGAATAATATCCACAAGCAAATATGAATCATTTGGATCAACAGATGAATAACGCTCGGAAAGTTGGCACCCGATTCCAGTATTCTTGAAGTCAATTTTAATCAAGTAACTAAAGATCACAGACATACAAGATTGTTGTATCTTTTATCTTCATTCTTACATTATAATTCCAAAGATCATATAGTGTGTATAAGATATTTATAAAGCTACCAACTGTTCAAGTTTTATCTGCTTATAATCCCATTTTATTTTTCTTTTATAAGTAGGATATACTCATCAAGTTCTTCTTTCCAATAAAAACAATGAACAAGCTATACCTGCCATCCTTGATCTAGAAATAGCCTTTCCTTTGCATTTAAGGTTGGTGTGGCATAAAGACTCAAGAGCGCACAGCCTCGACTCTGGATAAAGATAGAGACAAGTAAGCTAAAAGGTCTCCACACATATTACCTTAAAACCTAAAACAAGTAAATGACTGTTCTCATAAAGCTTGAATAGCTCGGGACTATTTTACATTGATTACACATACAACAGACAAACTACATATGGAAGAAGTGTATCACAAATGAGGCAAAAAGGAAAAAGCTTTAAAAAATTAGTACTGATTAGTCATCACAAGAAACAAATAAGGAAATTAGGGCAACGATGAGAGACCAGGGACAGTTGAAAGTAGAAAGCATAAACACTAATCATTAGGCTGACTTTATCATAAGACGATAATAGCGAATAGCTTTCACATTTCAGTATATCACTCGAATTTGACATAAATAGCATAACTACAAGTTTTTCAAGGGAAGTCTGAGCAATATACTGTTAGCATCACTAGTCGGAGATAGAATCATGCACACCTCTAAATTTCTGATCATTTGTTGCCCAAAAGCATCATCCGGAAGGATCTGCAGAATTTGAAACTAAACATGAGTGGTGCCCAGATTACCCAAGTAGATAAAGACACCGAAACAAAAAGTCGAAGTAACCTGCTCATATAAGAAAAAAATCGCTGTAGAGAAAGTTCTGGAAGCCCAACTGACAACATTCCGACTTGAATCTGGATCCAAGTATATCAAAACGCATTCTGCAATTATAAATGTCGGCAGGCTGACAGCAACACCAGACTGAAGTATCATTATCATTTTAGGAGGATATATTTGAAAGGACACTCTTTAAACGTTCCAAAGCAATGAAATATTTTAAAAGCAGAAAGGTTATTTTGAAGCAAAGAGCAACCGAAAGCTTTAATGCTGGATTCGATTTCCTCAGAACTTCACTTTGGTTTTCATTTATGCAAATGTAAAGGCACCAACTTAATGGTGTATAGGAAAGACACTAAAAAGACAATAAATTTATTTAAAGCTGAAGAGGTTCAAATCAATCTTGCATCGATCATCACGGGGTTATGCTTCAAGCATCAATTGCTTGGAAATGATATTAGACTAATACTGAACATTTGAAGTCAATTCATAGGAACTTGGTAGAACACACTATTTTGCTCATTGTATTCATTTGGTTGTGGAGTTGTAAATAAAAAATAATAAATATTATATACACAACATTTCAACATACCTTGGATCCATGTTAGCTGTAGCCATGATTTCATCCAACCTCGGAATATCACGCAAATCTACTGGAAGAAGTTTGTAGTGATCACTGAGTACTTCACCTTCGTCTGCACTAAGAAGTATATCAATATTAGTTCAGTGGTACAATTACGTGCCATGTATATGCAAAGCAAACTAACTGCAAAGTTTCACACTAAGTGATCTATCCAGAGTCATATTGGATTCACAATAATTATAACTACTGATATTTCACAATTTCTTTCGAAGTGCACATACATTGATCTCAATTGTAAGAAGCACACCTTCAAAATGTATAAAATAGTTCGCATGCATGAAACCCACCATTACATCTTCCACCAAAAAAACTCACAATCAAACCAATATATTACTACTTAAAACTTTAAGTCGTGCTAAAGTCAATACTGTAAAATGCGTATTTATGCAGTTACACTCACGCAACCCTTGACGGCAACTGCTACCGCATAAGAGAATTTGAACAAGTAAAAGTTTGACAACAAACACAAATAAATAGGCCCTCATGATCTTTGATTCAGATATTGAGGTAAAGAGATCTCTATTGAACACACAATTTCATTGTTGATTGAAATTGAAATATTGGCATATATTATTAACCTATTCTATTTTAATCTCATCCCTTAACATGGAACGGATTTCTTTCACCTTGAAAAACACGTACAATCCCCTTATCAACCCACATAAGAAGCTTGTAGTTCTCTTACCAGGAGTGGGTATAAACCCTGTTAAGATGATATTCATGATTCAGCAGCTAAAATACTCATATTACTAGCATTATCAATAAAGTGCATATCGTTGGGATAGATGTAATGACCAGCAACATAAAGGTGCAAGGGATTTGAACTAATCATCTCATCCACATAAATTATTGAGAGCTCAGGCACAGGAACACCATATAATTTGCGACTATGAGCAGCCCTAACAACGGCTAGTATGAATATAACCTGGCATAATTGTAGCATTTTCCCCAACTTTATCTCTCAGTTTAGGGCATGTGTTGATAAGAGCGGCCTTCTTACTGGTCACCTGCAGCATAGAATGTAAATTTAGTTTCCAGTTTGTGAAACACCAGAATAAGCTGCATTATAGTGTGCTGAGTAAACTGATTCACGGCTGGCTATCTTTTAATAGTATGAGATGAGATTTTATGAGCCACACCTCTTTAAAATCAAGCTCCACATATAAATAGGGGGCTTTCTCTTCATCCTACAATAAACCAAATATTTCACCATATACTGTAAAAGTTTTCTTGAAAATGCGTCTGTGAGGCACTATAAGGAACAAGGAACGAGCTCTATTGAAGAGTCAAGGACAGAAACCTGCAACTGAAAGTAGGTAGTATCGAATCCAGCTCCAAGTGATAGGATTTGTTTCTTCACTGAATCCCCTCCTTCATGATCCTTCCCAGCATCAAGAAACTGAAAGAGTAGCTTCCTTAATGCAGCCCATCGAGAAAAATAGCCTCCAAAGTCATATGCATCAACATTCAAACGTTACACCAGATGCAACAAGCAATCATCTCAACCCACAATTATCATACACAGAATTTTACCACGGTTAATTATAGGTGCTCTCCTCACGGGCCTCCTTACAAACAAATGAACATAGTCATCCTTCATATACCCTTTCTTCACGCAAGACCTGATAAAAACATTAGAGATCGCTCAAGCTCCATAAACACGAACAATCAGAACAAAATTATAAACCACACGAAAAGACACTACAAATTTTCTATAAACGCTAGTCAATTCATTTTCTGGGATTGCATAGCACATTCTAATATTTAATGCACCATAACTTGACGTTGTTGATGAGATAGCCAGAATTCAAAACACACAGAACAAAGATGAATAAATAGAGAGCAAATTTGCAGAAAAGCGATGGAAGATGATCAGATATAAAAACTACATTTAGGGCATAACCGGAACCGAAGCGCAATTGTGAGTCGCGAGAAAAGCAGAAATATCATACAGCTTACTGGCGGACGCATCGTCGTTGGTGGCCTGAACGGCGGCTCTGTTGCTGTGCGCTTCCGACACTTGTCTCGCCATTCGCTCCGCTTCTCTTCTCCGCACGCTTGATAATAATAAAGCTACAAAAAAATTATGAGAGAAAAATAGATAAATAGAATATACAGTAAAGGCTAATTCTGGAAATTTATTTATATTTGCTTTTTTAAACAACCAACATTTTCGGGTCGCCGCTAACCGGAGAACTCAGAAGCTGTGCGTCTTCGTTTGTGTCGCTTCAACGGAGGCTAGGGTTTAATTGCCATGTGAGGCTCAAGATGAGATTTTTAATGCTACCATGATTGATTTTTTTATTACATATTGCTGGGTTTAGATTTGTGCATGCCGGGCAGGTGTTTGTGAAAATGAGAAGCTGAGGTTTGCTAACCAAGATTAAAAGGAGAGCTTCTGCTTAGAATCTAGATTTCAGAATAGGGTTTCTGAATGCAAGGAGTAGGGATTAGGATTAGGAACACCTCTTCTGTGTGTAGAGTTGCACTTTGATGGAAAAATGTGGAGATGCGAATTTGGGTATTAGGTTGCTGGAGTTATTGTCTGGTAATATAATGATGTTTGTCTTTTTATTTTCCGGTGGCGAATTAGATGATGGAGCGGTGGAGTGGCATTTTGAATGTTCCGCTGCATCCTGGCAGTGAGGCTTGCTATAGAGTCGCAGCCTCGCTCCGCCTTACACCTTTGAAAACATTGCAAGTAAGTCCGTTGGTTTGTACACACCTGATTGAATGGCGGCCTTGAGTTTTGCTTTTCCAGGCACATGTATAAATTTATGAACTTAGCAGTGGCTCAGAATTTTGGGCCTGTTTCGCCATATATCTTTGAAGCAGGTGCCTTCAGCAAATGCCATATTCTTTAGCGGAGATAGAGTTGAAGGGACTGGCAATCCAGTGATAGAAAGATTGTCTAATTTACAACGAATATCAGAGATTTTGGTTTCCAAGTTTGGTAGCTCCATCAATGCTTGGGTTATTGAAGCTTCAACCTTCAATGGGCCATTTGCTGTGTACACAGATTTCTTACCATCTGTCAATCAGTGGGGAGAACCCAGATCATACAACCCCGCTGGTTTTCCAGCTTCCTCGTCCATTTTCAGACTGTTAATGAAATGCCTCGCAGAGGTACTAGATTCATTATTAAATACCGTTTTTCAATCATCTGCAATTGGAGTTGCTGTTGTTTGGCGTGCTTGTGAAACCTTGTCTGCTTAGCATTTTTGCTAGGTATAACTAGATGATATCTCGAGATGGCCAACTGAAGGTTTAAGCTGCATATAATGATTCCTGAATTTTAGCCATATTTGAAGCAGTTTGGAATTCGGATATTAATCCATTATGCATTCTAAATTGTTGGACGTTGCAGGCGAAGAATGGGATCAGAGGATACGGGGCATCTCCAGTCCAGTCAACAATCACCGCGACTGATTCAACTCACCCCAAAACCATCATCCTTGGATTCAGCAAGGGGGGTACGGTGCTTAATCAGCTAGTTACGGAGCATGCCTTCTCAGAAATAAAACCAAACTCCAACCTTCCAACGATCAGCAAGAACCAAGTCATACCCTACTCAAGAGAAAGCTTATTAGAGAGCATCACACAGATCCACTTCGTGGATGTTGGTTTAAATTCAGCAGGTGCATATCTAACTGATCAAGACACGATAAGAAAACTTTCAAAACGTGCAGCAAGTGGAGATTCATGTATCCAGTTCATGTTCCATGGGACTCCCAGACAGTGGAGCGACAAGCGGAGAGACTGGATTCGGAGAGAAAAGGATGAACTTGTTGACTTGCTTAAAACTGAGTCTCAAGCCAGCCACGGGAAGTTAGCAGTGTGCGAACGGCTTTACTTTGGCGACAAAGCCCCAGATCTGCAGATGCATTTTGAAATTATTGAAGCTCTGGACATCCATTGAGGCTCGAGATCTGCAGGGATATGATATATACATTATATTTCTGGAGTTGAGCCAACCAGTTACAACACTAGTAATCATGTTTAGTCAGCCAAATAATGTACTAAAAGATTGAGGATGCGTGTATTTTAACAGATACAATACAATACCCAAGCACGTAGATATTGTAAATCTAGAAATTCGTCCAAGACAGGTTCATTACTAGGAAACATATCACGCAGTTACTCGCACATAATTACTGATTCCGCAACATTCAAGACTTCCATCTAATGCGCCGAGTTCTTGTAGGCATCCAGTGTCAGCTTCACCTGATCGCGAATTAACTCCAAGCGTTGATAGTAAAGCTCAGCTTCAGCAACCAGCAAGTTCTTCCATCTCTCCTCTAACCTGGCTTTCTCTTCATCAGCAAGCAATTCCAATCCTCTCTTGAAAAGCTCCTCGCTAAACCCCATCCCAACTGCATCCTTGCTCCTCATCAGCTCGGTGAAGCAAAAGGATGAAGCACGATTCTGCCGGGCATGTTCCTGTTCACTCCTCACGCGTATGTCTTTCGGAAACTGAAGAGTGGAGGCATGCTTCTCTTTCTGGTCAGGAGTCATGTTGGGCTTCGGGGTCCTCTTACCTTTCCCATTGGCCTTCAGCTCGAACCCCCCATTGGACGCGGAGGCGGCCTTGGCATTTTCAAATCCCCAAATCTTCTTAGACAAATCATAAGACATCTGCTCATGGGGTTTGCTAAAAGTCTTATCCACGCCTTCCTTACTCCTGCGCGCATTGTTTTCGTACTTCTTCTTCAGCCTCTTGATCTTATGAATAAACTGAGCACCTGTGACATCCACGTGCATGGAGCCTTTCACAAAATCATGAAAACCATTCAGATCATCCATGGGATCAATACCATTCTTGGCCGAGTACTCCAGCATCCCCTTCAGCACCGCAATCTCATCATCCTCGCTGAAGAGCCTCTGGAAAAGCTGCTTCTTTGAATCCTCCCCAGTCTTCTTCACCTCCTCATCTGTCGCGGGCTTCTTCGACTCCTCCACCACCTGCCGATCCTCCACTTCAGCAACCTTCTTGGATTTTTTCGGATTCTTCCCATCTCCCTTACCCTCTGGAGGCCTCTTTCCAGCTAATTTAGTGACCGACGCAGCCGACGGCGGAACTGGAGACGCATCAGGCTTCTTGAGTTTGCTCTTCCGCAAAACTTTCGGCGAATCCTCAGCCGGGTTCGAAGATATCGGTTTTACAGACGGATCTGCAGCTGGCGGAGTGACTTCCGAGTCAGATCCGGAGTCGGAATCGGATCCGTCCTCATCGGACGAGGATTCCTCAGGCTTGAGTTCTGGTTTCTTGGAAAGAGCAGGATTCTTCTCGGCCACCGGAGGAAGCGTGGCTTTTTTGGCTATCACCGGCTGCGACTGTGGCGTTTCTTCTTCTTTCTCGGAGCCACCAGAGTCTTCTTCTTCTTCCTCCTCCTCCTCCTCTTCGTCTGAGGATGAGTCAACGCGCGGCGGGTGCTCGAAGGGAGTGGGCTTCTTCGGCGCCATGCGAGAAAGGAGAGCGGTTGCTTAGGGTTAAGGTTTGCAGAGGTTTGTCGGGCGGATGTTACATCGGACTAAATTGGGGCGTGTTCCTCCTTAATACAAGTTATCAGCTGTTTCTAATAGACAGATTTTCTTTCAGTACTTCCTAAATTCTTTTAAATATTTGCGTGAATATTTTTGATCTATTACTATAAATGATCAGCATCTGTTTGTACGACGCTCTCGGTCACGTGACACCCCGCCTTCAATCAGTCTGTGCGTTTAGTTGACCGAAAGACAAATAAAGTCGCGGCCGCGAGAAACCCTTCGAGAACACTCCACTTCCTTCACCAGTCCAAACCCTAGCAGGGATGGGGAGCGCCGACGTCGACGCGATCAATCTCATCCCTCCTATCCCTGATCCCCACTCCGACCTCACCGTCGAATTCGACTCGCTCCCGATCCCGCCGCTGGATCCTCTCTACTTCAACGACAATATCGTATTTCCTACCGATCTCGGGATTGGGGACGAGAGAGATGAATTCGATCTCGATTTCACGTTGGAGGACCTCTACATGGATGAAGATAGCGGCGACATTTTCACCGGCATGGCTGGTGCCGGTGGAGGAAGTGGTTGTGGTGGTGTCGGCGTGGTATCGGCGGATCTGGGCTCGCCGGTGGGTAATAAGGACTCGAACTCGGTGGGGAATTCAGAGGAGCGGAAGAAGAGCACTGTGGTTGAGGTATTCGATTGCGCATGTGCGGGCAAAGAGCGTTTTAAAGACGAATTTGAAGCTGAGAAATCTAGGAATTACCATCCGTCGGTACCAACACTTTGTAATTTAATATCAGAATACATTTCAATCATTATCTAAAAGTAAACTACAATTTAATAATTGTGCTGATAATTTAATTTCTGAAATTATTATTTGCACCTTTGTTATGAGAATTTGAAACAAGTATTGTGTAATCTAACCAACCATGCAGAGGAGGACGTTAGATGGCTGGTGATTTACGCTTAAGTGTTAAGGAGGTGAGTTGTCTGAGATTATGAGATCAATATTTGTTGGAATTGAAGATCAGGTGAGAGATAAGATTAGTAATTAAATGGTGGATACTATCAAGGGCAAGAAAGAAGATTTGATAAATTTTAAATTTAGAAAATTCTACCATATGTTATGTCTCTCTTCATACTTTCAAAATCAATTTTGAACAATCTATCAAAGTTTACAATGGGATTATGTTCTTCTCCGAGATCCTTACATGAATCTCACCTTCGACCGTCGTGATGTGCCAAAAGACGAGTTTTGATATCAATTGTCACGTACTTACGTTTTGGATTATTTATGCATGAGGCGCCAAACTCGTAAATCATACCCACGAAGATATATTTGAAAAACTTAAAGAATATTCAAATTGGGACGTGTAGACATTGCAAATTTTCAAATTGGGAAGTGGGAGAAAAATGAATGAGCAAAGCATTTTGAGGCTATAATAAAAGTAAAAGTAGAACACGTTGGGCTTTTGGTAATAAATACACTTTTAATATTCTTCACCTTCAAGCAGTGGAATTAGAAATATTTTTTCGGAGGTATAAAAAAAATTTTGTAAACTGAATGAGGTATAAGAATTATAAATATAATATTTTTTAAGCTTCATTG
>NQLW01000079.1:626147-647474 GCA_002312845.1 Kalanchoe fedtschenkoi
AACGGATATATAGCGGGCTGCAATACTTATTCATATATACCAAATTCGTTCAGATAAATGAAATGCGTCTATCTGCCACAAATCCAACATGATCGGCCCATGATGGATCGGCCCAGCCCAAGTCATGAGGCCTATAAGTATCCTCAAATATCTTCGTCTCATCTAATCACTTCTGCTGCGACTCATTTTGTCAGCGCTCAGAGCAACGGCCATGGCGACATCAGCCAGCCTCACAACGAAATCCCTAGTCGCAATCCCCTCCTCCTTCCACCCGCAAAGAAACCCTAAGCAACACAAAGCCTCAGCGGTCAGTGCAAAGCCGCACGTCGCTTCGTCTTCCCGCTTCAATCCGCTCGCTGGAGTCGTAACTCAGATGTCCTTGAAAACGGCCTCATCCTCGTCCCGTGGATTCAAAATTAGAGCCGCTGTGGATTCTGACTATTCGTCCAGGAGGAGCAGCAACAATGAGCCGAGGGAGACGATAATGCTGCCCGGTTGTGATTACAACCACTGGCTGATTGTTATGGAGTTTCCCAAGGACCCCGCTCCCACCAGGGACCAGATGATTGACACCTATTTGAACACGCTCGCCACTGTTCTTGGAAGGTGAAATATTATCTTTCTAACTATTCTCTTTCCTTTTTCTCGTATATAAAAATTTCACCTCCGGAGTCATGTTTGTCTATGTTGAATGTTCGGTTTGGTAAGTAGAAATGTTGCTGACTTTTCTTGTTCCCTGACAAGCTGAGGTTATCATGTATGAGACTTTAGGCAGGGAAAAGTTTTAAGATACGAAAATTTGAGAGAAAGCGAAATTCATAATGGACTCCATTTTTTTGTTTGATTTGAAATGAAAAATTTAAAAGAAAGTTTCAAATCTTCTTTTAATTTACTATAATTTTCCTTCTAATTTTCCACACAATTTTCATCCTCACAAATTTTCCCTAAACCAAACAATGAATTCTCGTAACTTTCCATTAAAAAAAAATTTCCTTCCAATTTTCCCCAAACCAACCACAGCTTTAATGCACCCTGAAGTTGATTTTAACTGATCGACCCTTGGTTAGTCTAGTGCCTTAAGCCTTGTAATCATGTTTAGCTTTATTTCATTTCAAATTAGTATCTATCGCCCTTGCCACTGGCTGGGTGGAAATATTGAGCCTGGGCTGAAAAAAGCGTTGGAAACTTGAATGTTATTTATCAGCGTGTGGAGTGGAATATCTTATGAATCCTCATCTTTCGGTTGGTAGATGAGGGCTGGTTGTATCAGAGAATGTTGACTGTTATACACTACGAACCACCCACCATTTCCTTAATTGCAAAATATCAATATACCATGTTTAATCCAAATGCCCAAAACATATAGACCTCCAACTGAGCAACAAATTATGAACAGAAAAAAAAATTTCCAATCCAATTATGTGCAAGCTAATGCAACATCTCTTCAGGTAGAACATTCATCAGTTCCATTATCATCTACATCAAGACCCAAAAAGGTGCATCGACATTCTCATAATCAGTTATAAGATCTCGTTAAAATAATGAACTCAAGCACTACTACACCTAATTCTGAGATTCTCGATGATACTGCCACAACAGGAAAACATAGTACCAATAATTTACGGATAATTGACTCGGGAGCTAGCCATCATATCACTTCTGAATTTCATATCTATTTCAGCCTAAATAACTTAGTTCATGGATTCAATCATCTAATGGTCACTCAACACCGATTACTCATGTGGGTTCAGTTCAATGGACCTCTTCTATCTGCCTTTAGAATGTCCTGTATGCTCCGTCTTTCACATTTAACCTTTTATCTGACTCAAGCCTTCTAAAAAATTTCCCTTATACCATTTCTTTTTCACATCAATCTTGTTTCTTGTAGGATCATGTGTTGAAGAGACATTTTTTATTGGTAAACAACTCAATGAATTATATCAGACAGTGTCTTTCTTTACATTGTTCTTTCAGCTTCATTTTCTTCCTCCACTACTGGTACTTCACCTTCGTCTACGTTGTGCCATCTTAGGCTGGGTCACTCATCAAATATAATGTTACAATATATTCCTCAATAAAGCGCCTTATTACTTTATAAAACAATTTGTGTGATATATGTCAAGTTGTTAAATAAAAGAAACTTCCATTTTCTACATTCTCATTCATCAAAAAATTAAACTTCTTCATTTGTATGGAGACCATACAAACATATTACACATAATGAGTATTGATATTTTCTTACTATTTTGGATAATTTGAATAACTGTAATGGATTTACTTATTAAAACAAAATTTTAAAGTGTTTACTGTTTTTAGCAGATTTTATACTTATGTTAAAAATCATTTCTCGGCCTCTAAAACTCTGAGGAGTGATAAAGGACTGAATTTACAAATCATAACTTTCAATCTTTTATTTCTACCAATGGTATTATCCATCAGACCACTTTTGTTGAGACACCTCAACAAAATGGTAAGGTGGAAGAAAATACCAACATATTTTGGCTTTAACAAGATCTTTAAGATTTGGGGGTGAATGTGTGTTAACTGATGTCTCTCATTAGCAGACTATCAGCTAAGTCTTTGAATTTTAAAAGTCAATTCAAAGTTATTTGGTGCTGAATCAAATTGTTAACACAGAGAGTGTTTGGTTGTTTGTTATACAACACTAATTTGGCTTCTATAATGGATAATTTTTTTAAAGCTATTAAGGTAGTCTTTTTAAGTTATCATTTTGGTAAAAAAAGGTATAAAGTACTTGACAACACACAAACAGTCTTTGTAAGTTGAAATGTTGTGTTTGAGGAAAATGTTTTTCCATTCCACACTGCCTGCCCTTCTTTCTTAAATTTCACATATACATCATCTAAGTCTATCATGTCTTATACGAGTCCACCCTCAGATCTACGCCCCTCTCGCCTTCCGACCGCCCCTGGGCTTCTCTTCTCTGCCTTACTGAATTTTCCTTTGATTCCGGTCCGGTCCGGTCTGGACCGGTTGGCATCCGGTCCGGTTTTCGGTCCGGAAGAATTTCAGATTCCGATTCCGGTCCATTCCGGTTCCGGTCCGGTCCGGTCCGGTTTTGGACCGGTGCACACCCCTATTGACAAACAAAACAACCAACAGCTTACGTAAGAGAAGAGCCCAAGGTGTTCTAGAATGGAGTATTAAACATGTCACTCCTGCGCACCAGTCAAGAGTCCAAGTCAATCTGATGACTGTCTCCCTTTCAGCATATGAGTTATTGGTAATAGGTAGCATACATGTACAGAAGCAAAATGTGAGAATCAATCATTTTTGTTGGTTAAAATTTCTTATAATTGTATTGAATAATAATTTTTCATAAGAATAAGTGGGAAAAACTATATTTATTGAGGTGCATTTTTATAACAAAGAAATCACCATTGTTATAATAATTATTTTTATAAATTGGTCTTTTTTGATTAAAACTTTTCCTGAATGGCCTTCCTTCCAAAAAGTTTTTTGAAATGACTTACTTGAGGCCAGCCGTGATTTCAAACAGGATCTTTCTTAGTTCAACTGCAGTTCAAACCGTGTGTGGAGGGTGACTATACTACCTACTTAGTCAGCATCGTAGTCAGCACACACGTGGATCCAACTGTTTTTCAAACTGTTTTTTAGATACGGTCTTCAACTGTATCTTGATTTGGCGTACTCTACATTTTCAACCACCATTTCAAACTGTATGTTGACTTAAGTAAGACATAGTTTGAAACTGTGTCTGGACTTAAAAATGACACAATTTGAAACAATGTCTTGACTTAAGCAAGAATCGGCCTGGAATCGCGTCTTGATCTTAAAATTGAATCTTTTTGAGAAGTGTTCCTCAAAACTTTCTCCGTACAAGGCCCAAATACAGCCACGCTTTTAAAATACCATGTATTGATATTCGCTCAAGGCACATGCGACGTATCCGCTCTGCTGCTGCGACATTCCTCCGGTCATCATCGTCCCTCCACGACAACTAACAACAATGAAAGTGACCTCACATTCGTATCCTGTCAGGCATGACACAGTACTGGAAGTTCGAGATTTGGAAGCAAGAGCTGACCGAGAGGCTCAAATTCAGAATGAGAATGAGTGTATCGTCTATAAAGTGGTTTGATTTTAAGATCAAGACACAGTTTGCTTAAGCCAAAACAGTTTGAAACTGTCTTGCTCAAACCAAGACACGTTTAGTTCAGACACGATTTTTAAACCGTGTTTTGCTTAAATCTAGACGTAGCCTAGTCATCCTCCAGACACGGTTTGAAACTGAAAGTGAATTTAAGGAAGACACGGTTTGAAACCGTGGTTGGCCTCAAATAAGTCATTTCAGAAAACTTTTTGAGAGAAAAACTTTCGGGAGAAGTTTTAATCAAAAAGGACCAATTTGTACAAAAATTCATAATAATTTAAAAAAATTCACTAATCAAGTAGTTTTATTCATTTTTCAATTCATTTCTCTGATTTATAATGTGAGTTAATTATTTACTTGTGGATTTTTACGAAAAAAGACATGATATGTAATCTAAATTTTTCAATAAATATTACATCTATTTAACATTTTTATTAATATCTGATTGATAGTAAGATGTAAGCATTTACAGGGTTTTAAAAACACAGAATTCTTGAGCCGCAAGTTGTGGCCAAATGGTAGAGCCCATGAGAGTGATTCTTCGATGATCTATGTTCAACACGTGTATCAATAGAAAATCTTCATATGTCACATTAAAAAATCAAAATAATATATGATGATTTATTATTATTTTAATTTTTTTAATTTTTCAACACAACACGTTATGTTTTTTTTATCAATAGTATCACAAACACAATCCATCCAAAATTCCCTCATTCTGAAAAGAGCCGAACTTGTTGATGGGCTACATGCGCATGCATAACATTTAAGTTTAGTCCAGCCCAAATATAGAGTCAACCATTTATGTGCGTCTACTCTTCTCTAGCTAGTAAGTAAAGTCAACACAAAAACTCCAAAAATCCTCTTACTCACACAAATTTCCATTAGGGTGGTGGCCAAGTGGCTAGAAGTACAATTCGTCATTCCCAAGATTCCGAATTGGAAACCTCAATTTTTTTTTAACCAAACAAACATGATTATAACATATCATTATGCATGGAATGAAAACAGAAGCATTAGCTGGTCAACATGGATGAGTTGCGAGCAGCAGCATCATCATAATTTTGCACACGTTGAGTTGAGAAAAGCTGAAAAGGTCCAATGCATTCCTAAACTTGAATGCAGGCAGGGGTTTGTTTGTTTGTTTGAGTGTGACACGATTTGATTCCACTTTTATCAGTCAAACAGGGATCGACGAAATTGGGAAATAGAGGCTCGAAATTCAAATCATAACAAAAACAGCCGCACCCATCATCAATTGACAAACAATGATTACACCAACTCAAAACTGCAACTCACCCATGCTTACAATGCAAACTCATGATGATCAACAATCAACAATGGCAGCCATGAATGAATACATATACATATAAACACCTGGTTTTGACATTAAAGTTGGAAGCTTTTTGCCAAACCCAGGTAGGAAAATGACGCCCAAAAAACAAATTCATGAAAAACAGTCTGGTTCGCTTCTGGTAATAGTACTCAGAATTGTTTAATGCTTTTTCTTTAATAATAGAATAATATAATACAAGTCTTGGAAATGTGTGCTGACGTGCTGTCTGTGTATGATGTGGGAAGGGACCGCGTCAGATCCGTCTTCGATTGGGTCCATTTTTATTCCTCCCTCCCCTCCCTCCCTCCTACCCACATCTCTGTCTTACGAATCGCATTTGGTGGATTCTCAGAGAAAGCTCCAGTTTTTTTTCTTTTTCGTTGTTGAGGTATGTAGAGATAGAGACTGGAGTGAGCAAGCAAATCCAACTCAGACAAATTCTCTCTCTCTCTGTCGAACTCATTCATTCTCAGTGCATCCTTCTGTAACCTGTTTTTGGATTTTGTCTCCCCCTGCTCCTCACTCAAGGTAAACAAAAAACAAAAAAACCCCTCATCTATTTGTACATTGATTTCTTCTTCCCCTAATCTTCTCAGTTTTTTTATTTTGTCTTGTGATTGTTGGACGGATTTTGAATCTGGAATTGCATTCTGAGTGCTCATTTCAGGTTCTGTCATAGTTGAAGATCTCCTGTGTTTGATTCTTCAGAATTTTTTTATCCGAGTCTCCAATGCTATTCGTTTTAGAATCTGACTGCGGGTGCGTGTGTGGTGTTGGATTGGTGGTAGCTAGATGGGTTTTCCCCCAATTATTTTTTATGTTTACTCTTTTTGGGTTGAGACCAGGGCTCATCTTGAAATTTACGGACTTTGGGTCGTGTGTACCTTAATTCTGAAGAGACAGACAAGATACTATGTTGTAATGGGTTTCAGATCTGGTTTTATGTGATTCCCCCGTTGGGGACTCGCCTCTCTCTCATTTCGGTTTCTGTCCTCACTTCTATTTATCTCATGAATCCTGTACAAGTCCTCTACTTTCTGCTGGTGCTTGCAGTTGTCTTATCTTGTGTTTTGTTTTGTTTTTATTTGATAATCCCAGCTCCTATGAACAATGAAATTTCATGACTTCACTGTTTGAAGATGCTTTTTGTTATCTAGTAGTGTTAGAGACTTCGAGATTCTAAAAACCGGACATTGCTCTAAACTCTTCCCTTTCGATTGCTTCATCTCATAAAAAACAATCGCCTAAATTTCCAATACGTAACCTTTCAGCAAATTATTGGACTCCCAGTGTTTATTCTTCATGTATCAGCTTCAAGTTTTGTAGTTGCTGTTTTTTTGTGAAACAATCTTTTTTTCTTTTGTTTTTGAGCCCTTTAATCGATTGTTTATTATAAAAGTGATACGATGTTGCCAGTCCTTACACAATCGAATTTTCCTGAAGCTGTCCGAACTCGAACAGAAATAGGGGGCCGGCATGTTTGTCAATGTCATCATAGATTACTGTGCTACTGTATATTATTCTGATGTCGGCTTGGGACGCATTTCTTTTTTAGAGCCCTTCAGTTGATAATTTAGTTCTTTTAACTGGAATCCGATTGTCCCAGTTGACTTCCGTAACGGTTGTACCGTTGGGCACACATTTCATTTCTGCCACACTGATCCAGCGGTTTTGTCTGTTTCAGCTGGGATTCCGTTATGTAGACTGGATGGACTTGTGTCACTGAAACAAATTGGATGGTGATGGATTTTCATGAAGATAGCTACTGCGTTGAGTCTTTGCGACCTGTTGCGGTGAGGAATATGTCGTCGTCTTCATCAGTATTCTACTCAGCCAACCAGTCGCCATTCTTCTCTCCGAGGTCTCCTGCTAGTCAATCGTATGAGCCACAGGGATTGGACAAGCCTTCTTCTGGTAATAAATCGAGTTTTAGATCAACAGCAGCTGAGAATCCTCATTCTTCTGGCGCGGTCAAATTTACGGTGCCGGATGCTTCCAGAAGCAGTGCTCCTTCTATTCTTAGTGACTTACTACTAAAGGCTGACAATGCTAATTCCTCAACTGGAACCTCTGGCAGCACTTTCTATAGCTATGGTCAGGAGAGTGCTAATGGCTATTTTGAATGTCGTGAGAAGTTCAATAAGCCCAGGAGAAGTTATGATGGGTCGCTTACCCTGGGGTCGGCTGCACTGACTTCTTCGAGTAGATTGAGGAGCTGTGACATCTTCATAGGATTTCATGGCCGCAAAAGTTCATTAACAAGATTCGTTAACTGGTTATGTGCTGATTTGGAGGCTCAGGGCTTGAGGTGTTATGCAACTGACAGAGGCAAGTGTAGGAATTCTCGCAAAAGAAGAAACACTGAAAAGGCGATGGACATATCTAGCTTTGGCATCGTTATTCTAACGAGAAAGTGTTTCAAGAACCCTTTCACAATTGAAGAGTTGCGCTTTTTTTCTGGGAAAAGGAATTTAGTTCCAATATACTTCGATTTGAGTCCAGGGGATTGTATGGATAGGGACATGGTGGAGAAGCGGGGCCAGGTGTGGGAAAAAGATGGAGGAGAGCTGTGGCTTACGTATGGCGGCTTGGAAAATGAATGGAGGGAAGCTATCAGTGCCCTTTCTCGAGTGACTGAGTGGAAACTGGAGGCTCAAGATGGTAACTGGAGAGACTGCATTTATAAAGCTGTGACTCTGATTACTGAAAGGTTGGGGAGAAGAAGTATTGTGGATAGGCTGACGAAGTGGCATGAGAAAGTAGAAAGCGAGGAGTTCCCTTTCCCCAGAAATGAGAACTTTGTTGGAAGGAAGAAGGAGCTCTCGGAATTAGAGTTGATGCTTTTTGGCGAGTCGTCGGAGAGAGATTTTATTGATCTCAAAGCTCGACCACCTAAGCGAAAGAACTTAATGCTCGGTTGGGGCAGAAGCAATCCAGGTGGAGAGAGGTGGAGAGAACAAAATGTCCTCGGCAAAAACCGAAAAGGCAAGGACTTGGTAGTGTGGAAAGAGTCAGATAAGGATATTGAAATGCTGAGCAGTGACATGTCTCAAACTCCTAGTCGTTCATACAGACTCAGGGGTAATGAAAGACATGGACGGCGAAGGAGATCAATGGTACTTTATGGCAAGGGAGTGGCTTGTGTTTCAGGAGAAGCAGGAATCGGCAAGACGGAGCTTCTTCTCGAATTCGCTTACAGGTATCAACAGCGTTATAAGATGGTCTTGTGGATTGAGGGTGAAAGCACTTTCATGAGGAATAGCTACTTGAATCTAGGGCCGTTCTTGGGAGTCAATGTTGGGTTTGAGAACTCTCATGAGAAGGGTAAAATAATGAGCTTCAAGGAGCAAGAAGAGGCAGCCATTTCTAAAATCCGAAAAGAATTGATGAGGAATGTTCCTGTTTTGGTTATCATTGATAATTTAGAGAGTGAAAAGGACTTCTGGGACCACAAACTTGTCATGGATCTTCTTCCTCGTTTTGGCGGTGAAGCTCATATCATTGTTTCTACCCGCCTTCCTCGAGTCCTGAATTTGGAGCCGCTGAAGTTATCCTACCTATCTGAGGTTGAGTCCATGTCGTTGATGCAGGCTGGTGTTCGAGAGTACTCAGTAACTGAAACTGATGCTCTAAAAGCCATTGAGGAAAAGCTCGGGAGGCTGACTCTGGGTCTGGCTATAGTTGGTTCAATATTGTCGGAACTTCCTATAAGTCCTAGTACCCTTCTCCCTACCATCTGTAGAATGCCCCTTGAGCATGTCACGCTGAAAGGCAAAGACAGTCATCCCTTAAAGGCCAATAGATTCCTCCTACAACTGCTCGAGGTATGCTTCTCTATATTTGATCATGCAGATGGCCCGAGAAGTTTAGCAACCAGGATGGTCCAAGTAGGTGGATGGTTTGCTCCAGCGCCGACTCCGGTCTCATTGCTAGCTTCTGCTGCCCATAAAATCCCTTCAAAGCATAGAGGAGCCAGGTTGTGGCAAAAATTGTATCGTTCACTAAGCTGTGGCAAGTCATCCAAAAAGAAATCCGAAGCAGAAGCTGCTTCCATGCTGATCAGGTTCAACTTAGCCAGAAGCAGTTGTATGGAAGGCCATCTTCATTTTAATAACCTCATCAAGCTGTACGCCCGCAAAAGAGGAGTCTCTGGATCCCCCCAGGCGATGGTTCAAGCCATAATCAGTCGGGGACAAGCTCTCCACCACTCGGAACATTTCTGGGCTGCCTGTTTTCTGGTGTTTGGATTCGGGACTCCGGTAGCCGTGGAGCTGAAAGTCACAGATCTCTTACTGTTTGTGAAACAAGTGGTTCTCCCTCTTGCAATAAGGAGCTTCATAACTCTCTCTCGATGCGGGCCTGCTCTAGAGCTGCTTCGACTTTGCACTGAAGTGCTAGAACAGGCTGATCAGGCTTTCGTCACCCCAGTGGAGAAAATGGTCTGTTGTGCACCGATTCAAACCACAGCTCAGATGAACCCATTCCTTTGGCAGGAACTGGCGCTTTCAAGAGCGACCGTGTTGGAAACCAGGGCAAAACTTATGCTAAGGGTAGGTGAGTTTGACATAGGTGATGACCTCATCAGGAAAGCAATTTTCATTAGGACATCCATATACGGAGAAGATCATCCAGACACTCAATCTGCTAAGGAAACTCTCAGAAAATTCACAAGGCTTCAAGCTCAGCGTAGCTGACCATGAGAACGAGTTGCTTTTTCATAAGAATATATATAACATTAGAGAATCAGACAGAGATTCTGACCCATATTTAACATGCCTTAGATCTGTTTGGTTTTTTCTGTATATCCTCTGAGAGTTTGTGAATACTGACTTTTTTGACAGATTTAATCCTGTGAATGCTGTTTTTAGTTGGGAGCATTTTCATCTTATTGTTGCTGCACTGCCTGTTCCACCAAACACAACAAGATGGCATGAGAGACTGGATGCAGAGCTGCCACTGAATCCTCACTTCAAATTCAGACAGCATTTGTTAACTGAAAAGATGTTACATATGTTACAATACCAACAGACACAGCAACATAGAATTTGAAAGATCCGAGGCTCATTTACACCCAGGATGGGAGATTTCGTCCTTTTTTTTCATTTTTAATTTTGCCAGATCATGTACAGAGACGAGTACTTTTGTGCATCTATGGATCAGCATGCCTCGTCACATCTTCATCCCCAGAATCATATTCATCCTGACTCAGCTCTTCATCGCTGGATTTCTCTTCAGGAGTGGCTGCATCTTCTGGCTTGGCATATTTGTCGCAGTACTCTGTTGCAACAAAGATAATTAAGGAGGCATTTAATAACAGCATTTTAGGTGTACACCACTACAATACCCCTCAAGTTAAAAGCACAGAAAGGCGAATCGCTTTATGGACACCACATTCATAAGCACACAATCTATCACACTAAACTATTGACTCTTACACATGTAGCTGTTAGAAACTCGCAGATAGTCCTCATGAGAGGTTACGTCAGCTCCAAGGAAGTAGTATGTGATATGGTATGAGAAGCGGACGTGAAAACATAAACAGTCCAAACAAAGTTGCTACTTACTAAACCATAGCGGCTCGGCCTGACCTTCAACTCTCAGATGTTTCTTACCCCAAGTTATCTTATTGGTTAATAATCAAAATGGTTGATGCTTATAATAATCAAAACGGCTGACACATATAATAATCAAATGGTTAATAACCAAACAGCCGACTGATACGTATACCCTGTAGTTCTCCCAGTGCGTGAGTTCCTTAGATTGAACCCTACAATGGCTTCCTTGATCCTCTCATATAATAATAAAACAAAAAAATGACACTTGCTCCATTCCACAAGAAGAGTAAAATTTTACCCGCATAAATAATCGAAACAATGACTTAACATGGAAAAGAAGCATCAAAAGCAGCTGATACTAGTGAGAAAAAGGATCTCATGTTGCAAGAGACGCTTAAGAAGTTTAAGGTCAATTTTTTTTTTATAATAATGGAATCAGGAAATGACATTCAACAAGTGCAAATACCTTTCACTCTTAGGTCATAGGCAGGTCTATCGCGCATCATCAGAGCAGCAGCCTCCCCATTCAGCGGATCGGTTGGATTGGGATACAGAAGAAGCTGCGGGAGAAAGACTTCAAATACATTCACCAAATCTAAGACAGAATTTAGACAAACAAAGAGAAGAAGAATAAGAAGAAGGCTGCTACTAGAGGTTGCAATACTATGAAATGATTAAATATTGACAAGTGAGGTGCTTTACCAAACATAGGGCTCCAAGTCTGGTTGATGACATCTAAGCATATCGAGCCAGACCTAACCAGAATACAACAAAGTCGGATAAGAATGATAGTTCACAAAGTGCTGGTAGATAAGGGATACATTCCAACACCCAGTAACTCACATCTCATCAACATTTGGATGATAAATCTTGTTGACAAATCCAATAGATGGAGACTTGTACGGGTAAGCATCAGGTAGCTCCACTCTCACCCTCCATACACCACCTTGATAAGGACCTGTTGTGCAGTTCAATAGTGAAGATAGTTAATCAATCAAGCATCAGCATAAATGATTCTTAAAAAAGGGGGCAATGCTGCTGCTTAGTGATTACACAAAGTCATTTATTTCACCTGTTGTGTTTGTGCTTAATGTATGTTAAGTTTCAGAAAATGCAGTCTGGCTTCACAGGTAAAAAGATAAGCAGGCTGGCTTATGTGTTTGTTTAAGTAGCAAAAAAGATGAAACCATTAAGGCTGACGGCACCACACTCAAGAATCATAACATTGATGAGTCTAACCATAATAAGGAAGAGTGAGTGAGTTTTGTTAATAAATACAGGAATGGTATGGAGATACTCAGAGATGTAAGCATAAAAAACAGTGAGTGAAAGAGCAGATGAGTGAAGCGGCAGGATTCCATCCACCAGAAACATACTGGGTAAATGAAAGGAAAAATACTTCACATAAAACAAAACAGAAATACTAAACGGAACAGGCAACTATAATACTCAAACATCAAAGGAAGAAAGCAAAAGGAAACAAAGAAGAGGAGGGAGACTTTGGTGAAATTAAGAAAAGGGAATGAGGAGATGTTGCTAGTTACTGTCTTGAGGGCCATGGAAATCAACATAGAACTCCTGCATGCCATCATTGATCATCTCAACCTTGTAGTCACTCATCATCCTGCAATTTCATTCAGAACAAATTAACAAGTAAGAGACGAAAAAAGAGAGAAAAATGAGCAAAAATACTGAGTACAGTTTCATTAAATCCATCTCGCGGCGCTTGCTGGGTGAAGACATGGCTGGAGGATCGGCGGTGGGATCGGAGGTTTTGGGTGTTCAGACAAGGATGAGTCAAATGGGGAAAGAGGCTGAGACCACACGACCCTTTCTACTCAACCTCAGCAAAAACACAACCAAAAGTAGAAAACAAAAAATAATGCCTCTTTCCGTTCTTTTCATTGCTTACTATCATTATTCCTGTCTTCTTCGAGCCTTGACTAGATGTGCCCTCAATTGAAAAGATTTTATTTTATTTTTTGATTAAATAATTCAATATGAATAATAATTAAATAAATAAATAATTCAAAAATAAAATTTAAAAACTTAAAAAATATATTATTTTGACAAAAACATTAAAATAAAAACTAATTTAATTTAAAATTTTGTATTCTATATTCATTAAAAAATAGTTGTGTTCATCATATGGATATCTATCTCCATTAGGTGAATATCTATGTTCATCAATTTTGTATGGTTGATATTCATCATGATGAACAAAAGAGCTCATCAGATGAACATAGTATAATAAATATCAATAAAAGTAAAAGAAGCTCATCTGATGAACATATCGGCTCATCTGATGAACATATCGACTCATCAATGAACATATCATCCAATAAACATATTAGCTTATCTAGTAAACATATTATCATATCTGAAAAATGTGTGAGCTCATATAATGAACATAACTCATTTGATGAACATAGAAGAATAAATATCAATAAAAGAAAGTGAAATTCATCTGATGAACATAATAGCTCATTAAATGAACATAGCAGCTCATTTGATGTACATATAAGAACAAATATCAAAAAAAAAAAGTGAAGCTCATTTGATGAACATAGCAGCTCACCTAATGAACATAGCAACTCATTTGATGAACGTATTATCTAATGAACATAACAGCTCTACTAATTGACATATTATCAAATTTGATGAACATAGTAGAATGAATATCAACAAAAGTAAAAAAAGCCCATCTGAAGAACATATCGACTCATCTAATGAACATATTATCAAATCTGATGAACAAAGTAGAATAAATATGAACAAAAGCAGATAAAGCTCATCTAATGAATATATTACCTAATCTGATGAACAAAGTAGAATAAATATGAACAAAAGCAGAGAAAGCTCATCTAATAAACATATTGACTCATCTAATGAACATATTATCCAATCTGTTGAATATCATCCAATGAACATAACAACTCATCTTATGAACATCTTATTAAATATGATGGATATAGCAGCTCATCTAATGAAATTATTTATTTATTAATGAATATGAAATATAAAATTTATTAATTTATTAATTTTCTTTTTTATTTGAATTTTCCTGAATCAAAATAATATTTTCTCCAAAATGTTAGGTTTTTTCTTATAATTTTTGGATTTTTAATTTGCTTAATTTATTTTTTATTATTCATATGAGGCTGATTGTTTAATGAACGACGTAAAATGACATCATTTTTGAAGATGGATGCTCTCAATGCCCTCAAGATTTGCGAGGTTTTTATTTAGACATTAGAAAAATTTTCTATGTGCAGATTAAATTACTTAAAATAGCTTTACATTTATAGTATGACAATTTATAATTGGGGTATATTAATCGTTATGATACAATAAAATCAAATAATAAAAATGAAGGGTAAATTAGTAACTATAAAAAAATTCCAATATTGTTTCTGTTTGAGTTTGTATTTATGTGATGTCCAACTTACCTTTATTAAGTGCAACAAATAATATTAACAATGAGTGTATTTTTGTTATTTTGTATGCACAAGTAGATAATAATTCTCTTATGACAAAGAGAATCTCTTTACCCTAAAATTAATATATCTGTTTATGATATCTTCTCAAATAAAACGCACTCTTGTTTTTTTTATTTACCATTAGGTCTCAAAAAGTAAAAATTATAAATAAATATTTTACATAATAAAAATTAAATTGTATTTATTATCATAATATTTATTATAATATTTCATATAGAAACTATAAATTAAACCATTGAATTTGTAATGAGGAGGCCGCACTAATATTCCAGACGCCTTCGGGAGAGAGAGAAATAGGACATTTGACAAGCAAAGGAAAATTTATCAACATATTTTTATATAATGAATTTCACTAAATAAATATGGAATAAGTTTAATTTTTTTACCAAATATAAACAAATTTATTTCTTTAATTTTTTATATCAAATTCGTTAGACTACATTAAATAAATATAGTATTACTATATTAGAGTGAAGATGCGCGTTATTCTATTTGCCACCATTTTCATCTGAATTTAAAATATCATTTTCATTTTTGTGTTAGATGAAAGCTTGGTTTCTCCTCGGCAGGCTGCTTTTGAGTTTGATTGACATTGAGTATCCTGGCTCCCGATGAAGATTTCTATCATCCTGCGGAGACTCTTTTATGGTGCTATTTTTCTATTGACACTCGTGTGCAGGGGCGAGGGTTTCCAAAGCTTCCCGATGTAGGTGTTACACAAGGCTTGTATATGAGTCTTTACATCATTTATTCATTTCGGGGGAGCTGACAGATTCTGTGTAAAGCCGTTTAAGTAGGGTCCTTAACAAACCTAGAGTATCCATCATCTTTTAGCTTTGTTGGAGTTGGAATCTGCATCGTCATGCCTTGAAGGAAATGGATTTTGTGGTTTCAATGGTGGTTGGCTGTGGCCTCTATGATGTATGGTGTGGGAGTAGATAGTTTACTGTTATAGTTGGGCTACATGATAACATCATCATCAATGTGTCATATTCAAATGAAATTTATAATTCCTTCCTTACTAGTAAGTAGCCAGTCAAGAACGATCCACGAGGACAAAGACATGTAATATTAGTGACAACACAAAACAAAAAAAGACATTATGGAGGGTTTATGATTCAACTGGTAACACGTAACTTGCAAATCTATAGAGGGAAGATAGAATCAGATGAACAGACATGTAGTTTAGATGAGTGACTTGTGTTTGTGTTAATCATTGATATTGACTATGAAAATCATGTAATGAACCAAACTCACTAAAATATATATTCTCAAAAATCATCATTTTCTTTATGTGCGCAAAACGGTATAATTTATTTTGATAACCAAAAAACGTAATTTCACACACAAATCTAAGTCTTATAATAATATTACTTTAAGAATATAATGGTAAATTTTATTTTAGAAAATCAGTCCAATTTTTTTATCGCATTCTTTTTGGAAATCGTGATAGTTCTGACCGCAATTAGGTTAGTGGTAATAGTAGTTCAGGGCCCTTTTTTGGTTTTATCCCTAAATTTTAAATACCTTCTTTTCTAGTAAGTAGCAAGTCGGGGTCGATCCACGAGGAAAAACGTTAGTGAAGACAAAAGACAAAAGACTAGGGGGGATTTTGTGAGTTAAACTGATAACAAGTTTTCTGTAAAGATATAGAGTAAGATGAGAATCAGATGGACAGATACATAGCTTAGGAGACTAAGTTGCGATTATGTTGATAATTGATGCAAAAGATGAAAGTCGTGTAACGAACTAAACTCAATAAAATATATGAACGCATGCACTAGATAGTGTGATAAGGCGTAAATAATTGCTCCTATCCTAATATAATTATACTCTTTAGCCAATAATACAAATTCTATAAGTTAATCATGCGAGATAGAAGCACAAAGGAAATACATACATATCAACGAGCAATGATATGAAATTCAGTCTAGATATGCAAGCCGCAGCCAATCTAAAAATTGTTTACCACATAAACGCGCACGACATATATCATCAAAACATGTATTGTATTAAGAACACTAATCTCACAAAAATCATGCACAAGTCATCAAACTAGAACTACACAAAGAAACATAGTCACACATGGCCATGAAAAAATACATAATAAAATAGAAAAAATAATCCTCACAAACTCTACTAGCTTCATTCTTTCTCTGCGGCTCACCACTAGTGGATGCGGGTTAAAACCTTTGAGAGAATTTCTTACTCTGCTACTAATAGGCACTCGACACAATGTTATCATAGGTATTGGTACACTTGAATGAGGGGCCGAAGATCTCCTCAAAATGAGTCTGAGTGTCACCAACTTTGGTAATGATAATCTGCATTAACCAGATGAATATCTTTTGTGGAAACCTTTGAATACTCAGACTTCATAATTATTGAAATCAGAAACTTAAGAATCGAGAGTCAAAATAGAAAAGTTATATTCATCAATTTTGTTGGCTCTACTGGCATAAACCCGCCAAAAATTAGACTTTAACCCCTGTTAAAAAATTATAGATCTTTATTTCTTCTTTATGTAGCAATTTGAATCATTCAAATCAGATGTCTTTTGTGAAAGATAACACTCTCAAAAGTTGCAGAGTTCTGTTATCCTGATTTTAAGAAACATGCGCGTGTTGCGTGCAACTCAACTAACCATCGCATATGTGGCCATGCGCACAACCTCTGATAAATCATCATACTTGGTTTCTTTCTTTATCACACCACGTGTATTCTCTATGCCATATCATCATGCGCGGCTGCAGTCCTCAGCGCACGACTTTGTGTTCAGACAATCATTGAATTCTGATCATCAATTGGAATTTGTTCGTCTTGTCTTATAGAAACTTCTCTTTTAACACATTTTTGAGTAAAGCCATAAATTCGCTCTGTAATATGAAAACTAAAACCATTATTGATGCTCTCAAACAGTTAAGAATCTAGTGAGTTGAATATAAAATAGCCCTAATAATTTGCTCTCGTCATTAATCTACTCGAATAAGGTAGGATCTCGAATTCCTAATCTTTACATAGGTATGTGTCATGCCTATTTACGTTATATACTTTTACGATTTCAATAAAATACGTTTTATTTGATATTCCGACCCAATCAATTTAACGTGATCTGTGCCACAAATATATTATTTCAGTGATCATTTTGACGGTAGAGAAGTATCAAGAGTTGTATAGAAATAAAAATTCTTCCGTCGCAGTTCATTTTTGCTCCCTTACATTGGGGCCTTGAAAAGACGATGCTAGTACTATTTCAAGTACGGGCTTGATGTTTGGTGTAATAAAATTTAGAGTAAAATACAAAAATATGTCGCGAACTATCATCTATTTTGATATTAAATACCAAACTTTTTAATTATTCAATTTCAGTACTGAATTTTTTCATTATTCAAAATAAGTACTGTAAACTTAATAGAAAGAAGCAATTAGCATGAAATGAGAGAATTAATTTGGGTGTCCAATTCTTTAATTTAATTTTGAAATTTACATAGATATATCGGACATAAAATCTATTTTTTATATAAATTTTATCATTTTATTAAGTCAATAGTACTTAAATTGAATAATTACAAAATTCGATACTTATTTTGAAAATGAGTGATAGTTCAAAATATATTTTTATAATTTACCCTACTTGTTTGACTGAAGCTACCTGGAACATTATTCAGTTGCATGCTATTCTAGTACCATGGCAGAAGGCAAGTATCTTTCAGGAGACTTTTGCTTGCTCTGTTTCCATGTCCCAAATAATTCCTTACTCCCTTTTTCTTGGGTTGCGTGTTGAAGATCTTCTCATTTTCCTTGCTGCATTATATAGTTAATGTAGCAGATCAATTCCATTGAATCAAAAGGAGACAAATAATTTATAATGGCTGTGGCTGCGTTTCTCTCTTTCCAGCAGCTCTGCCCAGTGGATGTGAAGTGCTATCAAATTGAACGCATTCAATGTCACAGACCAATATTACCCTTCAGAACATCAGTGAGAGTAGTCCACTCAACCACCAAGAAGCTCCTAGGAGGCCTGTTGCCATGGAGGCCCGGGTCAGAGTTTTTGATTCCTTCGGTCTTGCTATCGTCAAATTCGAGTGATGAGCCGGACGACTCAAGAAAGGTGTCGGAAGTGATTGCAGAGTTCTACAGACTACTCAATGAGAAGAACATGGACGAAATAGGGAGCTACATCACAAGGGATTGTCAAGTTGAAGATTTATCTTTCATTGACCCGTTTCAAGGGAAAAAGGTTGACCTCCACAGAAAATTTTCCCGGTTTGATTTAGTTCAGCATTGGACCTGTCTGCGAAGGAGATTGCTATGGCAAAGAATAACCATGAATGACTTTGCAGGAGGTCATGCAACTTGTTCAACAGCTTACTTCAAGCATGGGCAGATATGTGAAGTTCAGCATTGGACCTGTCTGCGAAGGAGATTGCTTATCAGCAGCTGTGGAATGGCACTTGGGTATGATTCAATTTCCATTAGTAAAAACTTTAAATTTCGGGAAGCTTCGGTAGTGTCCCGGAGTATAGATTTCCGGAGTATAGATTTGAAGAGAAGGTGAAGGAAAACACATCTGAATTTTTCTCAAGGGGACAACTAGGAAGATTAGAGGGGATTTTGGGGGTAAACAATCTCTTTCCTTTTCTGAGCATTTTTAAGTAGATTTAGAAGAAAAGAGAGAAATTCAAGTAAAATATAGATTATACCCTATGTGTTCTTTATATATAATCTTTATATTTCTTCAGATTTGATTTTTATATGTAGGATTATTTTCATAATTTTATTTTTTCTTCACTCTTATTCTCTCAAATCATTAATTTTCGACCCTCAATTTGTTTTCCTTTATTTTTCTTCTAAATACTTTATTTCTCATTCTTTCAAAACTCTAAAACAAAGCCTCAAGAACAATGAAATCGAACTCCCTACTGCAGAATGGAAGAACAAAAGGATCCCCTTAACCAGAGGCCTCAGCTTCTTTCAATTAGCAGAAGACGAAAACCAGCTGAAGATCAGGTACATCATACAAAATTGATAGTGCATTTTTCAAACATGACTAGCATTTGATGACCGGTATCCGCCAACTTTGTTATTAAGGAAAGCAAGATTCATTATCGAGTCCCCTATAAAGGCAGGCGTCTTCTCTTTGGTACTATTCCTACAAAACCTTTAAAAAATGCAAATATATTTAAGGGCTAACCAGTGTCTTCAGTTTCGTGACTGTGTTTTACTTACTATTTTCTACTGCAGGCCGTCTTTAAGACTCTTACAGCACTGCTAGATGAATTCCCAAAACTGGCTGAAGGTAAGTTAAGAACCTCAAAATTTAACAGACAAAACTCAACTCATAATATCAACATAATTCTTTCATACTGACTCAATTTTGGATGCAACAGGATTACTAGGAACTCCCCATTGGGTCATAGTATGGATACTGAAAGTTTATAACATACTTGTAAAGCCTGTCATAAAATCACTTCTAGCAGGCTATATAAACCTCTGGACACTAGTGACCAGCTTGATTGGTAGGACTTTGAAGATAGCACTACTTATCTTTAAGCTCCTCTTCTGACAAGAGAAAAGTTCAACAAAACTCGGGTATTTACACAAAACTCATTCATACATAGACAGTTCCTAGGTACCTTTTTCTTAGGAGCAATCATTCGTCATTGTTATCACGGCTCGTCCAAGCCTCAAGCAAGGAGAGCGCAACTAAAGGTCCAAATACGGGAGGGAGAGGCGGAGGACGGCAGAAAGCAACAATGGGATCTGGCCTCTCAGTCATCCCTGCCTTTTCTTCTCCAGTTGTGTGACTCTCTTGCTTCTTAGGACTGGAAGTGGCCACTATTCCTGGTAGAGAAATATTTTGAAAAATAACGTTCCTCATCAATAAATAAAAAACACACACATGCATCACGAGCAGTCAAACTCACCGCATCCACCTCTCCAAGAAGGATGGTAAAACTGTTTGAGAACATTCTTTGATGGAAATATTGCCGTTGTCCCCCGCATGAGTAGTGCTCTTTTCCTTTACTCGCTCCGCAAAAGAATCCTAAATAAGAAACAATATGACTCAATGAGTATGCAATGCACTGAAACTCTTTGGCCCCTGGCATCCACCTTAGCCGTTGATTTGAAACATTTCAATATACTCATCCGACTACCACAAAAGAAATCATGCTGATCTTGTAAGTTTTTGGCAGGAAGTAGCCGTGCCTGAATATCAACAATTAATTCAAGAGATAAAACCCAAAAAGGGCTCTGAACTACCATTATTTACCTTATCGCGGTCCGAACTACCACGATTTTCAAAATGAATGCGATGAAAAAAAAATTGGACTAATTTTCTAAAATAAAATTTACCATTATATTTCTAAACTAATATTATTATAAAATTTATATTTATGTGCGAAAATTACTTCGTTTGTTTATCAAAATAAATAATATCGTTTTGCGCACATAAACAAAACAACATCTTTTCATACTCAATCATCAATAATTCTAAACAAATTTAATAAGATCAATTATATTTAAGAAATCAAACAAACTGATCTTAAGCATCATCCAAAATCAATCCGATTTTTTATCATTGTACTCTCTTTGAAAATCGTGATACAATTGGGTAAGCGGTGGTAATTCAAAGCCCATTGGCAAATCATGCAAATCATTATCACTAATACAATCCACAAAAGAGGTCACATAAAGAAAAGATTACATTCAGATCCATAGTTTCATACGCAAAGCAAAGCTATCCACCTCAAATCGAGAGACGAGAATAAATCAACTATAGTCCATTGGCAATTGTTT
>NQLW01000079.1:647539-658361 GCA_002312845.1 Kalanchoe fedtschenkoi
TGATTACGTAATCGCATCAACAGAGAATCCAATTGAATCATTTTCAACGTGTTAAACGATCTTATGAACAACACAAATCAAGCGATATTGATAGAAGAGAAACCTCAAAAAAACCATATTCGAAAGACAATAATGTCATCAGAGAGATCGTACCTGGTTGATGCGTAGATATGTGATGATCCGGATTGGTGGGAGAACGAAGTATTCGAATAAGAAGGAGATGAAAATGTGGGGAGTTTTGGTTCAGAGAGAAAGTTGCAGAAGTTTCCGGAGCTTATCGAGCATCGAGGTGGGCCACCGTTGATTTGATTGTCAGGCCCAGTTTCAACAGTAACATAATTTTATGGGTAAATTACAAATACATTATTTGTACTTTCACCTGATTTTAAATCAGACATCATACTTTGTAATTTTTTAATTCAAATACTCTAAGACTAATTTTGAAACAAAAAACAATACAATTCATGGGATTTAGTACACCAACACTATAAATCATATAGTCTATTGGATAATAATGAGAATCCACATTCAATAAGGTGAATTATTGTGTTTTTTTAGTTTCAAAATTAATTTTAAAGTAATCGAATTGAAAAATTACAAAGTACGGTGCCTAATTTGAAATCAGGTGAAAGTACAGATAATATATTTGTAATTTACCCTAATTTTATTTAGGAAATTATAAAAAGCTGTCAGAACTATCACATTTTTAAAAATTACAGAAGTAACTATCAATTTTTATAATTTTTAGATTTTTACGTTTTTGGTCATTTTGTATTTAAATAAATCTCAATCTCAACCACAAATACTTTAAACTAATTACTAATTGAACCCTCACCCTTTGGTAATCAAAACATTGTTGTTTTAACATATTTAATTTTGGGATAAAACTCAAAAGGGACTCTGAACTACCATCACTTACCTAATTACAGTAAGAACTATCACGATTTTTAAAAAGAGTGAGATGAAAAAAAATTGGACTTATTTTCTACAATAAAATTTACCATTACATTCCTAAACTAATATTATTATAAGGCTTAGATTTGTATGCGAAAATTACATCGTTTAGTTATCAAAATAAATTATATCATTTTATGCACATAAAGAAAATGACATCTTTTGATAACCAAATGGAACCGTGACATTCACATTTTCGCAGTTCCGAACTGTCACATTCTTAACAGAATGTCACAGTTCGGAACCGTGACATTCACATTTTCACAGTTCCGAATGTGACAGTTCAGAACTGTGAAAATCGACCTGTAAAGTCCCAGATCCAGTTCTCTCGGTCGATGAACGTTGCTCCTTTTCTCCTTCCGACGCATCTCAGCCCGGCCGATGCATGACCGTTGTTCTTCGATGGCCGACGCACCGTCGCACTGCCGTAGTCTACACATTTCGTTCGGTTAGGTAAAATTTCACAATCCCTAAATGTCTATTTTCTAGGATTTTGATAGTTCATATATGTTATGTGTTTGTAGACTTTAGGGTTCTGTATTGTAATTAGGTGTAGTTGGATGTTTATGGTTGGTAAACAATTGATAAGAAGTTGAGATCTTTGACTACATACCCATGTGAAGTTGTATGAGGTTGGGAATTTAGCATTTTGGTTGAATTTATTTTGTGAGTAATTAATATAATTAACTTGTTTGATTATTTTGTTGAATAGAAATGTCGCGCAGGTCCTGTTATGACAGAGGTGAAATGACCACTTTGGAGACAATACACATGCCCATTGTTGATGAGTTTAATTCTGAACAATTGGAATTGTTAGAAGAAGATTCAGAAGAAGCTGAGATATTAGCAGCTCAATTGTTTTCAGAGAGTGATTTTGATGAATTTGATAACCCTAATGTTGATGAGGATGAGGATATTATTGAAAGAATGATGAACTTTGAAGCCCGTGGAGGATCAAATGATTACGAATGAAGTAATTATGCGAATGAATGTGATGAAGAGGTGCCTGAGAACACTCCTCTATTTTATGACTATCCTTGTTTTAGTGGGTGTGATTGGTTGGCTGATCCGGATGAATATGAGGGTTTTGATAGTTCACATTCTAAATGTGAACTTTACAAGAGTCAACATTTTGTCTCCCAAGACGCAGCGGTACATGCAGTGCAAGTGTTTTCAATCATAAATCGAGTTGAATACATGGTCGATAAGTCAAATCCTTCTTTATTGAATTTGAAATGTAGAGCGGAAGGGAGTGGTCGAAACCAGTGCAGATGGTATTTTCAAGCTGTGAAGAAGAAGACTTCTGTGATGTTCGTGTGTAGTGTGTTCGAAGGTCCTCACATTTGTGATTTAGATGTCATTCCTGATGATAATGTTCATCTCAATAAAGATTTTATAGGTTGGGAGATGAAAGACTTTATTCAAGAACGGTTATGTATATCGCCTCTTCGTCTGATGGAAATGATGTAAAAAAAGTGTGGCTTTGATGTGTCTTATTTAAAAGCTTTGAGGGGCAGACAGAAGGCCTTGGAAAGATAATTTGGGGATTGGGAAAAATCTTTCGACTTGTTGCCTTCGTACATGGATACATTATGAAAGACGAATCCAGGTACAGTTGTGTACTGGGAAAGAAAACTGTGGTCGATGATACTTTGTACGTGGGTAGAGTTTTTTGGGCCTTTGCTTCGGCAATCACAGCTTTTTCCTTTTGTCGACCTGTGACTTCTGTGGATGGAACACATTTGTATGTAAAATACAAAGGAACTCTTCTTATAGCAGTAGGATTGGATGCAAATAATCATGTGTTGCCCGTTGCATTTGCACTTTTGGAAAGTGAGAACACGGATAGTTGTGGTTGGTTCATGACTTGTAACCGTAGGGGAGTAACTGACCGAGATGGGAAGTGCATAATTTCCGATAGACATGCGACATATTACAGACCATGAGGCTACCAGATTGGTCTCCGTCTAGAGCATATCACAGGGTATGTGTTAGACATTTTGCAAGTAACATGATTTGTACATCGGGTGCATATGAGGAACATGACTTGTACTTGTGGTTAGGGAAGAGCAAAATTCGGTTAACACCGATTAATTTGGTTCGGTTAATTCGGTATTTCGCTTAATTCGGTTAAAACTGAATATCAAATCGGGTAATTCAAATCGGTTAACGATTCTAAAATTTATGTTTCGGTTAACCGAATTCACCGAAAATTATAATTAATAATTTCTATAATTTATATTCATATATAATAATTTATTTTAATATACATATGACTATGTAACAAAACCCAATTAAATTGGGCTGATATCTCATGGCCCATCTAAAACCCTAACACACACAATGACACAATCACACAATAACACACTGCCGAGTGCCAACTGTCGACTGCCCTATGTAACAAAACCCTCATCCCTCAATCGTGCATCGCCGACTCAACCGATACCCTGCCGTCTGTCGTCTGCCCTATACGCACACAACATCACACCAATTACGCCAATCAAAGGTTCGTTTTATCTCTCGATTTCGTTGCTACTATATTTTTTTCTTGTTCCAATGGCCAGATATCGCATCTGAGTTATCATTAGCTCCCCTAGCCCTAGATATCGTGTTTGTGTTGCTTTTTTGTGTGTGTCTTAAATGGCTTGAATAATGGAAGTTCATATCTGTTAGACTTGATAATCTGCATATCAAGTAAAGATCGAAAGGTACAAAAGCGAGGAAAAAATAGCAATCGACGGATGCTGGCGGTACTCCCAGCACCTGACGGTAAATGACATAGCCCTGCTTGGCCTTGTATCCCAAACGACGAGCTTTGTCAGGCCGGGTAGGGCGAGTGACACGAACAATCGACGGATGCTGACGGTACTCCCAGCACCTGACGCGCTGCAAAAACTCATGACCTGAATTTAACATTTTTATTTGTATTATATGCGCAGCATTCATCCACCTGAACTCTTGTTTTCAATCTGCTTGCCTTTTTCCTGGTATATTTATTTTATGTCTCTATAATCTATAATATATTTCAATGTTGAAATAAACTCACCTTTTGTATTTTTTTTCTTTCTTTTTATACCTTTTTTTGAAGGTTGAAAAATGACAGATTCAATGGCGAGCAAGGATGCTGAATGAAGCTGAGCAGGTATGAGTATGACAACAAATTTTTTTGGTTGCTGAAGCTTAAAAGAATGATTTGTTGAAAAAGCTTGATGCATCATATAGTTATAACCTCTTGCTGCTCATTACAACTTCATATTTTCTTACTCATTGCAACTTCAGATAGAAATACAAAGTATGTAGTTATTTCTTCTCTTAAATCTGAAAATACTTTTTATGAGCCATATTTTTAATTTTATGTAATAGTTTGCTTATTTTATATGTCATCTTGTTAGACGAGAAACCAAAGTTTTGTTTTATATAAAATTTTACTTCTTATATGTCATCGATCCTGTCTTAAAAAATTCATCATTGGGTTGGTTGCAGGTACTTGAGTAAAGCATGGGCTCTTTATCATACTTTCCAGGGCAAAAGCTTATAAGAAGATGAAGGTGTGTCATCTTAGAATTGTAGTTGGTCTTGGTCACAATTAGGCCATGAACGTTGATGTAATTTTTTTTGGACATTAAACTTTGAACAATTAATTACGTTAGTATCAATAGGCGAGTCAGGTGAATTAAATTTGCATAATTTTTAGTTATATTAGAATTAGGACGGATATTAAAAAATTAATAAACTGGAAAATTTATCTTAATTCGGTCGGTTTAGTTAACCGCCAAAATTTACCGAAAACCGATTACCGAAATGTTCGGTTAATTGAATAGTTCGGTTTGGTTATCGGTTTGTTAAAATATAATTCGGTCGGTTAACCGAATTATCAATTCGGTTCGGTTAAAACCGAATGCACTGCCCTACTTGTGGGAAGTGGCAGACATTTCACCACCCATGCAGTCATGCGCTCAAGGTTGGTTCAAAACTTAGACTAAGAAAGTTTTATGGGGTCGCTGATGAGTACAAAATGGATGCGTACAACAACATTTGGGCTCCCCTCTTTCATCCAAGCCTGATAGAGCTTATTGGGAGTTCGGTCCGTATTTGACACATATGCCTAATCCATGGTTTAAGAGACCACCGAGCAGGAGCCGACTCGCGTCTCGAAGACGCCGGAATGAGATGGATGGTGTTGGAAATAGGAGAAGACGAACTACTACACTGGCGATGACGAAACAGAAGATATGCGGCCTTTGTAAACAACCCGGACACAATCGTACCGGATGCCCGACTAGGATCTGAAACAATTGTTTGATTAGATATATAATGAAATCATGTACTCTTATTCTTATTCCATATGTTGAAACCTTTGTTTTTGAATTAGAAACCTTTTCTATGAAATGAAAAGTACCATTATGTTTTCAACTCCCATGTAAATAATTTCTTTTAGGCACAGGGTTACGAAATGGTCAGCACACATGGGTTGGTTCATCTGCACGAGGAAGTAGAGGGTAGAGATGTCCGCCTTTGGATGTGGAGGACCTCTCGATGCTGGATCATCCAGGCCCTCTTGATCCAGCAGTGTTGTATTCACAGGTTACTCATCGCTCCACATTAATTTGGGAAGGAAAGGTAAATTTGTATTCACTTTTGAGGTTTTTATGTTTGCTATATGCATTATCAATTCACTTTTAGGGACATATCACGTCCATCGAGAGCATATGAGGAACATGACATGTACTTGTGGGAAGTGGCAGGCATTTCACCACCCATGCAATCATGCGCTCAAGGTCGGTTCAAAACTTAGACTAAGAAAGTTTTATGGGGTCGCTGATGAGTACAAAATGGATGCGTACAACAACACTTGGGCTCCCCTCTTTCATCCAATGCCTGATAGAGCTTATTGGGAGTTCGTTCCATATTCGACACATGCCTAATCTATGGTTTAAAAGACCACCGAGCAGGGGCCGACTCGCGTCTCGAAGACGCCGGAATGAGATGGATGGCGTTAGAAATAGGAGAAGACGAACTACTACACCGACGATGACGAAATAGAAAATATGCGGCCTTTGTAAACAACCCGGACACAATCGTACCGGATGCCCGACTAGGATCTGAAACAGTTGTTTGATTAGATATATAATGAAATCATGTACTCTTATTCTTATTCCATATGTTGGAACTTTTGTTTTTGAATTAGAAACCTTTTCTATGAAATGAAAAGTACCATTATGTTTTCAACTCCCATGTAAATAATTTATTTTAGGCACAGGGTTACGAAATGGCCAGGACACGTGGGCTGGTTCATCCGCACGAGGAGGTAGAGGGTAGAGATGTCCGCCTTTGGATGTAGAAAACCACTCGATGCTGGATCATCCCGGCCCTCTTGATCGAGCAGTGTTATATTCACAAACTACTCATTGCTCCACATTAATTTGGGAAGGAGAGGTAAATTTGTATTCACTTTTGGGTTTTTTATGTTTGCTACATGCATTATTAATTTACTTTTATTTTTCAAATGGATCGAGTTTATGAGGTGCGCCATCATCGCATGTGGGACCTTAATCCTCGAGTAGCCCCATACGTAGTCAGGATGGGTTTCTACACGTAGTCCATGGTGCATAACATGAAATTGGATTGGCCACTTATCAAAGCCTTAGTTGAGCGATGGAGGTTCGAGACCCACTCATTTCATTTTCGAGGAGGGGGGATGACAGTCACTCTATAGGACATTGCAATACTCTCTAGCTTACCAGTTGATGGGCATGCTGTTACTGGTAATGAGTTCTGTCAGGACTGGTCTGTTGCCTGTTTACAGCTTTTGGGACGCGATCCTGAACGAGGGAGATCACCATACTATGTGTACCTTTTATGATTTTTTGAGCATATGGTCGTACCACTAGATGATGTGGATGAGGAGACTCTAGTTCGATATGCGAGGGCATATGTGCCATGTATGTTAGGATGATCATTACTGACGGATACAACGGGAAACGAAATCAGCCTACACTATGTTCGGCTCCTTAGCGACATTGATGTTGTCACCAGTTACAGTTGGGGAAGTGCGGTATTAGACATCCTATATCGGCATATGTGTACGGCTTGTGTTGGATGATACATGCAAATTGGTGGTGCAGTGTTGATCTTACAGTTCTGATGCTGGGAGCGCATGCCATTAGGAGGACCGCACCAGACAGGACTTCCAGTTCACGACTGGCGAGAGGAGCAGGTGATTATCCATAGATGCTACCAGCCATTTCATACGGGTATGTAGCTAAACATGTTGATATATTTTTCTTTATCTATAATTATTGATATTTAACATTACCACTTATTTTTTTTTTTAAAATAGGTGATGGGCAGGGACGCGAAGTTATGCACATAGCCCACACCAGGTCTTGTTATACTATAGAGACCATCTAGACCGGCAGAGTCCTTCATACCTAGAATGAGAGTCGTATCATGATGATCGTCTTGAGGGACTGAATGAGCTGTGTCAGCAGGGCCATCACCTCTGGAGTGCGGATGTGCCTCTTATTTGCTTCCACGTAGTGGAGTGGCATTACCCGGGCCGGATAATGCGTCAGTTCGGTTGGCAACCACTAGTCCCAGACCAACCCAAAGATGGACATTCGAACCTGCGTAAGGTCAGCAGGAGGCGGGGCAAGTTGGATTGGGCTATGAAGCATCACAGTTGGACTTGTGGGACCAAAGGGAGCATGCTGTGGTGGTTGGATCCGAGATATATGATCGGGAGATGCATACTACGTACATGGCGTGGTATGATATGATTACTCGTAAGATAATCCAGCCTACGTATTTCCATGTTAATACGTATCAGCCCACAATAGGAGAGCGCACGACTCTGGTTAGTTGAATAAATATTCCTATTTTTAATTTGCATTAACCAACACATAAAATGACACACGTTTCATTTCACAGCTCAAGACTCTTATACGTTCATGTAAGGCGGCTGCGAAAATATTTTTAGGAAATTCCACTGTCGTGAAAAAGGTGGCACATGACCTTTTTCATTCATGTCGTGCGTACTTACATGACATGAATGAGGGCGCCCATATTCCTATTGACCCTGCTTTGATTACATTATCGAATGGTATGTGTATTCTTTGTTTAGTTGTTGAACATAATTTAAATGTCTCTTTTGTATGATTATAACAATCAAATATGTGCAGATGGAGGACCTAGCTCAGTACAGCCTGATACAGATACTTCCGATGCAGAGATCCATGACAATGCTAGAAATATTGTTGGACCTTCTCAGATCACACAGTTGGATGCACCTCAGCAAGAGCCGACTATCCCCAGACAGTCGATGCAGTCTAAGAGGGGTCACATCATATACTCGTCGGATGAGCAGAAGAGCTTAGAGCGTCAGTAGAGCCATGAGCGTAATGAGCAATATCCAGTTTTTTCCATCCTGTTGGCAACAGAAAATTACATATTTTATCCAGCTTTTTTATATTTAACTTATTTTCTATGATCATAAAACACTCAAGCCTATGTAATTTTATTTAATTCTTAACACCTTGTTGCTCAGTTTATTTAGCCCTCTGATGTTTTACAATAAAATATTCATTTAAGAATTTAGGTTTGAGATATACCTTTCAGTAATTACATTTCATTATTTTTTCTTGCAGATCGATCCTCAATGCTTAAATTTTTGCCTTTCCTCACCCATCACTTCAACATTACTTCCTTTAAAATCTTCTTTATCTAATTGTCTTTTGATTGCTTTGTTTATTTTATTTCTTGAGTTTTCTTAGTTCGACAAGCTAGACTTCCACTTTGGGTCATATACGTGGACCCTCCACTTGGTGTAATGCCCGGGATTTCAACTTGTGCCTCCTTTTTTTCCCATGTTTTGTTCTCCATATTAGTGTTTTAAGGAGTTTGTTCTTCTTTATTGTCATTTGACTTTTCATTTGTTCCCTTAGGTGTCTCCTCTTAGTTGCTTGCTGATTCTAATAGTTGTGCTGGTATCTTATATTGGTTTACATTGTCGGCTACCGACTTTTTCTTACGCTTCCATACCTGCTTTGTTGGTTATCTACTGTGAGCTTGTTGAACAGGCTTTATGTACTTTGGACATTGGCTATTCCCATGTTCAAATATTTGACAACTTTCACAACTGTTTGAGAACAATTCATATATGACATTGTACACAAAGACATATCATTCGGGCCGTAATATTTCCAAATATACAACTGGTTCAGTTTTTGGTGGGACTTGAACACATCTTCTAGAAAATTTCATTCAATTTGTGATATGTTTGAGCATATTGGCTTTCCCAATGCATTATCAATCAGACTCAGTACTTTCAAATTCAAGAATATTGGGTCAAGCTAAGGCGGTTGCCATCTCCCGAATCAGGCGTCCTTTTAACATCAATGGTTGACTCTCCACAAATCATGGTCATCCCATAAGGACATGTTGCATATCCGACTTTGAGTTGAACTTGAACAGAAAGATGTCCATTGGGAATGATAAAACCCTAATTTGGTACATTCCTCCCATTTATATCTAACAAAGCTTGAACTTTTGCTACATTCAAACGAGCTCTTAACCGTTTTCCCACAAATCTATGTTCCCATGCTTTGATTGTGTTATCCCATACGACCGATGTCATTGGAATCTGCTTAGAGTGGCATAAACACTAGTTCTGCATTTGGATGATAGTTCACCGTTACCATATGAGCTCATGAAGCCATATGTCATCTACCACACCAATGATCATAAGATTCAGTTGGAAACTCCTCGTTCTATAGGGTAGCTGCTGGAGAGGAATGCTGGTGAACAGCAACGACATGTTCAATTAAGGAAGGTGAGCATTATCAGTGACAGACACAAGCAACATGTCTTTAATACGGAGAGTGTTTTCTCTTTCTAGGTTATGTGTAAGTTCTTTCCCACAGTTCTTTCATCTTGAGATTAAAAAAATGAATCATCAAAAATTACGATGAGTTAACATCCTCTTGTTGTAGAAGAAATATAAACTATTTGTTAACTCTCTAACCGTTTATATATCCTAGACTTTTCGGAGAACTTCATCCTTCAAAGATAATTAGACTGCTCTAAATGCCCCGTATTCCATCTACTAAATATATGTACAATTCATATTTTTGAAATATTTACCTTCTTCTAACCATTACATCACGTCGCAACAAAACATTCATCTTTATTCTCCATGTCGCAAAATTATTCTTTTTATCAAAAGGTACAATTTCAAACTACAATAAATACATCATCATGAAACTCTAAGCTTTGATACAAAGTTGAATTTTCATAAATTATTGTTCCACCATTGTTTTGGAAGATAAATTTGAGGAAAAATAGGAAGGGATCCCTTGTTTAGTTTAGGAAAAGTTAATGGGGGGAATTAGATGAAAAATGAATCGAAAATTTTAACAAAGCGTAGAGCGTTTTAGCACTTTCTCTTAATTTTGCCACCCCTAACAACAAAAAGAGAGATGAATTTCATGGATAATTTATTATCCCTTTTATTTTGCTTTCCTTCTTATTTTTTTCTAAACCAAACAAACTGTTAAGGTTATAATTTTCTTTGGATAAATTCTTACGCACCATAATATTAGAGCCATTCACACATATCTCAAATGATAGTTCAAGCTCAACATAAATGTCAGCCCTTGCTGCCTTATAAAGGTTCGATTATATATATCTTATAGTATGAGCAATTAATAATGGTGGAGCTTTCAAAGCCGACTACTTTTCTATGTTAATTTTGTTGTTTACATGTTCTAGAGCTATGGTTGGACTCTGACTCGAATCGATTCAAGTTTATAGTTCGAATATGGGTTTGCTCAATCAAATAGTTTTTTGTAACCATTCATTCTCACCCATT
>NQLW01000079.1:658384-669280 GCA_002312845.1 Kalanchoe fedtschenkoi
TTGGATTTGTATTCGTAAAGAATATATGATTCGATTCAAATCTCAAGCAGCAAAGCCAGATTACTCCTACTTAAAACCAGGTATTTACACATGTATGAAATCAATCAACTCTTGACACAAATTCACTAAAATATAAATAATATTATTAACTAATTTAAGCTATACGTGGCAAACAAAGAGTGC
Source organism: Kalanchoe fedtschenkoi (assembly GCA_002312845.1). Classification (NCBI taxonomy): domain Eukaryota; kingdom Viridiplantae; phylum Streptophyta; class Magnoliopsida; order Saxifragales; family Crassulaceae; genus Kalanchoe; species Kalanchoe fedtschenkoi. The sequence goes on from NQLW01000079.1 coordinate 658,568, forward strand.
TCAATCTAAATTAAAACTATGCCATTTTTGTCTCACTAATTTTAACTAATCATTACCTGACATAAATCCATCTTGATTTACGTCTAGATGACTGAGATTCAAAAACAAAAAAAGGTCTCACTCTGATTTCAAACTTGTCCAAAAAAAAAAGGGTCTTTCCAATGAAGCATGGTGAGACCAAGTGGTTCATTGTTGTGTAAAGGTCTCAGAATTGCTGGACCAATTGCCTCCAGGTCATAAGTATCAAATGGTCTCAATCTGAATTCCAATTGCAAAGAAAAATAGTGTGAGGAACAGCAATGTGGAAACCGAAATGCAGAGAGCAACACCTCAAGGATGCAAAATAGAACAAAAAAAGAATTACAATAATAGTTTTAACTCCGGAACATTAGGAAAAGATCTAAAGGATAATCCTTTGCATTTCTATGGAAATGGTTGTTCAGCAACCGCCTTCAAATTCAGCATTTCGTTTCTCCCACAAAGAGAAAAGAGTTCAAAGGGCCAAAATTGAATTTTCAAAACTACTAGCATTTTCTATGATGGCAGATCTGAGCTTGCTGACCCGCCACCGAAGCCACCTCCTCCGCGACCAAACCCAGGACGGCTACCAGCACCCTACACATTCATATCAAAATCATTTCATCAGTAAATGTTATACTTGAGCACCACAAGTGGAATGCTTTCATCACAAAGTAACAGTAGAATGCTATCAGGAGATGACTTGCGGACGAGGAGAAGTCGCAAGCCCCAGTTTCTAAGAAATAAGGTAGTGTTGACTAGTAGCCAAACAGGTCTGGCAATGAGTTACGTAGTGTCGTGTTATGAAAAATTAGAACCACAATCAAGAGCTCCACACAGACATGAAGTGCCAACGGACCTCACTTTAGATCAATATCTGCAGATAATTTGTGAATTGGGACTGTAGTACTAATACTTCTAATACTTAGCAGTGAAATGAAAAAATATCAATACACCAAACAGGATACATTTTTGTAACGGCACCAACATAACTAAGGGGGCATTGCCTGAAAGGTCTAGTCAGCAAATTTCCCTACTTTCACAAGCACCTTGTGATGTCTTTACTTCAATGACATACATACTATTTCAACTGTAATACTGGATCTATAAAACATTAACATAATATGAAAACAAGGTTAGACAAAAACCTTTTTAGTAAAGATCTCAAAGATCAAAGAAGATGTAAATATATAAGAAATCAAACACTGCAAAGATAAAACAAACAAAAAAAATATTATGATAATCACATTTATATACTTTAGGTTTTGGGTTCATTCATAAATCCTCCTTCTAACATACTCCCTCCGTCCTCTAATACATGTCGTTTACGGTTAATTTGAGTAGATTAAGGTGAAGTTAATGCTAGCGGTTGAACAAATTTAATAGGTAGGTAGTTAACATTTTTTTGAAAAAGTTCGTGCAAAAAGTAAAATTAGTAGATGATTATTGGTGAGGAATGTATTCTTTATTGATTATGATAATGAAGTGATTAATGTTTGACATTTTAAAGTAGTTGTTGATATTAAATACGCATTGAAAATTGGTAAGTGACAAATAAAAGTGGACAAAAAAATTCGGTTAAGTGACATGTAAAAGAGGACAGAGGGAGTACACAGCCAATAACAAAAATAAATTGCAGTAAAAACTAAGATGGCTCCACTCATGCATCTATGTCATGTCCTACCCTTTTTTTTTTTTTCAATTCTTGTCTCTTACTTTTCTTCTTAAATATCACAAAACTCAAAAGCCCAAATTGACACAAACTATTAGACAGCTTTACATCATACATTCTGTATCTGAACTCCAAACTAGGACCATAAAACAATCATTATCCACAAAAGCTCATACAATGTAAACAATATGAGATTGCACTAACTGCTATCTATCCTCAAATCCAAAACAACAGTAGCCTAGTAAACTACCAGAGAGTATATCTTTAAAACACACATTAAGGATGTGTTAAATTTGAGGGAAAGGAAAACTTGTGAGAAAATGAAATGGAACCCACTGTTTAGTTGAGGAAGAACTAGATGGAAAATTGGACTAAAAATATGAAGGAAAATATGTTAAGATAAAAGAGTGTTTTAGCATTTTGTATAAAATTTTCCACTTCATGGGAATTCACTTTCCCTCACATTTTCCTTTCCCTCACATTTTCCTCAAACCAATCACAGCCTGAAGCTCAAGGAAAATGCTTAAGCACGAAAAAAACTAACCCTGAAGGCAGGCTGATAATCAGCTGGAGCACCACCCTTCTCACTGAAGTCACCTCCAGCTCCACGGCCACCACGGTAGCCATCTCTATCACCAAACCTGGGCCTGTCACCCTCAAACCGAGCAGGTCCACTAAAAACAAGATATGACCACCAAAGAGCACCGACCCATCAGATAAAAATACTCATACAACTAACCAACAATCAGGGCATAATAACAAAAACAAAACAAGGAGAAGTGGTAGTGATTACCGCGGGCGATCACCCTGAGGTCCACCCAGGGGGCGGCCAGCAGGCCTAGCAGATTTCTTTAAAGTAGCAGGAACGATCTCAGAAGGAAGATTGAGATAAGTCCTGAGGAACTCAATGCCATCGTTGGTCAAATACCAGTAGTAGTGCATCCAGGCGAAGGTCTCACGCACATACTCCTTGGACTTGAAGCTCTGCATCAACTTGATGACTTCCAGATTGGGCACATCGATTTCCGGATGCTTGGCCAAATTGTAGTCCTTCTTTGCATAGCACACTCCCTCTGCAAGAAACACTCCACATTTGCAATAAAAAAAATAACAGAGCAAAAGCAGAGCAACATATAAAATGGGCCACGAAACCTTGGAAGAGGTACTTGGAGATCTCACGGCGGTTCTTCTCAGAGATGATCTGATTGTTGAACGAGCGGAGACTTGTCAGCGTGGTTATTATTCAGAATACCCATTTGGTTGAAAATGAGGTTAAGGTGGAGACAATTACCATGATTACGGCCGGCGACGGCGAGCTCTGGAGGGCTGTTGATTGGTCGTGTCGTGTTTGTCCCGGCACAGTCGTTTGCTTCCACAAAACCCTACAAGAGAGATTATTATTATTATTATAATGGGCGTTGTTGTTGGGCCCTTGCTCAGTTATTTTTCTTTTGGGCCGTATATGTCAGTACGCATCCCAACTTCTATATATCCGTGCCAACAAAATAATGGTCATTTATTAATTCAAAATTGACAAAGTTTAAAATGTTGCATTCAATTAGATTAATTAAATATTATTGATTTTATAAATTTGTATAATATTAGAATTGGTTTAGAATGAAATACATAAATTTCATTGTGTAAATTAAAAATATCAATTAATTTGATGACAAAATAATATAGAAGAAATGCAATACACTTTTTAATATTTAAATAGTTCTAACGGTAAGCAATACTCCCTCTGTTCTTTTTTACATGTCACTTAACCGCATTTTTTTATCCACTTTTACTTGTTACTTAACAATTTTCAATGTGTATTTAATATCAACGACTACATTCAAATGTCAAATATTAATCAATTCATTATCATAATCAATAAAAAATACATTCCCCATTAGTAATCATTTACCAATTTTACTTTTTGCACGAACTTTTTTCAAAAAAATACTAACCACCTACTTATTAAATTTGTTCAACCGCTAACATTTACTTCATCTTAATTTATTCAAATTAACCTTAAACGATATGTATTAGAGGATAGAGGAAGTATTATGGATTCATCAGTATTATTTATAGCGTCTATATAGGATGTGGTTGGAGATGGAGTGACCACATGTCCAGAGGCGGATTCATCAGTGGTTGGACGGTGCGACATGTGGATATGTGCATTGTGGATGACATGACATATGGATACGGGTGTGGTGGAAAACGTGATATGTGGATTTGGGCGTGATGGATGACATGGCATATGGATGTTGGTCGGGCCGGCAGATCTGACGGCGGTGGCTACTGGAGATCGACGGTGAAACCGTAAGGGATGAAGAGTAAAGAATGAGAGGAGATGATAAGTTGAGTCAATATGGGGAATTGATGAGAGAACTTATCTCTCAAAAGAAATAATTAAGCATATCTCTCTCCAGGGAATGTACATTTAATAGAAAATCATAATTAAATAACAACTATTTGTGTCTCTCTCAAAAAAATTTTTTTTATCTAAAATGGTCTTACATGCACAGTATGTAAATATCAAATATAGTTTTATTGTCCGACGGCTGTCCCCACTGTCCACCCAGTAATACTGCCCCTGCGTAAGGGTCCATAAAATTCTCAACTTAAAATGATTATCATGCTCTCTATATGCATGTTATATGAAACGAAAATTGTTTTAGATATAAAACATGTGGACTAATGATTTTCATCATATGTGTCTCTTCTTCCACATATATTTTTTCTGGATCAATTCATAAATTAAGAAACAAATTTACAAGTTTAGGTTGGTGCATTTCTAGACTATCTATACTAGTTACTTAGTATATAAAATTTACAAAATTGTGGTAATTTATACGTAAAATGACCTCTACCATGTATCTTTATCGGCACGTAGAGCAGTTTGGTGTGTCATGTAAGGACCATTCCAATTCCCATAAAGGATCTCGATATGCATCCATTTTGACACATTCTGTGGGCTAAAACTGTGTGTATATATAATATATACAGACAAATAGCGGTATTAGTAATTAAATTTATTTAAGATGGTTTTCCGAACATGCATGGCTTCAAAAAAATCCTATATATTATGAATTAATACCAACAATAAATTTTTTTTACTTACGAGCTCTTTCCTTTAGGCTTGATGTAAGTTTTTTCGCCAGACATTTTTCTTTCTGCTTTGAATCATGTGTCTTCAGGCACAAAGCATGCATCATCACTTGGTGCGCGCCAACGGCTCTTCCTCGGGTGCGTTTTGTACATTACTATTTTGATCATCTTCTTTATCACCGCTACTAGTTTCAGAGTCTTGCTCATTCCCGACACTAGCAAGCTGTGAAGTGGAACTCCATCGCTGCCGTTATGAAGCAGATACACCATGTTCTCCCTGCTGTCCCTACAGTGAAGGAGAACCAGTATCCCGCTGAGAAGGAGAGCTAGAAGACGACCTCATCAATGTTGGGTGCATGAATGGCTCAAACTGTTGGTATGTAAGGTTTGTTGGTTGAAATTGTTGAGTAACATAGTATGTGTATGAGTTTCTTGTTGTTTCTCTTGGAATGTAGGTCTGTAAATATTTTCTTACTTTGAAGGAAACAGGTTCAAAGACGGCATAAGGACATAGGAATAACCATAGGTTGGAGCACCGGGAACACCCAAAGGGATGGTTGGTGGTGTATGTTGAAATGGAATTGGTGGTGGTGTATTTTGAGATGGGATGGTTGACAGTGGTTCTTCGTGAGGTTGAGATGAGATGTTCTGTTATTTTGTAGGAGGACCCGTTTCGCGAACAACCTTTGGCCTAAATTTAGAAAATAAATCTTTTTTCTTCTGAGATTTTCCAGATGACGACATATTATCTAGTTGATTAAGCTAGAGAGAGGAGTGGATGATAATATAAGTGAAGTGTAGTAAAACTTAAGGCTTAAGGAAGAAGTGCGTAGTACAATGTGAAGAGTGATATTGTGTGTGATGAAGAAGAAAAGCTCTTATATAGAGAAAGAGAGGTGTTGTCACGAGAGATGTATGGAGTTGATTTCTTTCCATGTGGCATAGCCCAGCCTTTGATTTGAAAGGAGAATCGTCACCGATGATGCATGAACCATGGAATTATTTGGCATATACATGCCATATTTTGTCAAATGCCATGCTTTATCATGCATAGTGTTGAGAAGGATGTGCCAATGGATTTGAAAGGAGAATCGCATATGAGAATGGATGGGAATGATTTGGCACTCTATGCATAGTTTTACATAGTTTTATGTTTTTTCATAGTTTTTAAGTTTGAGTGGTTTGATATGAAATAGATGGTGGGGGAAAAGTATTAGAGGATAAGGAGAATGATAGAATTTTTATTTATTATTTGTATGAATTATTAAAGGAAATTAAACGAGAAAGTGAGGTGAATCAGTTTAGGATTTTAGGATGTATTATATGGTTTATTTACGTGAATCGGAGAATTAAAAGTTGGGGGCCGGCCTAACCTGCTGGGTTGCCGGTTAGGCCAGCCCGACCAATTTCTCACCTGAAAAATTTACCAAAAAATTAACCAGTAATTTTTATTATAGCCATAAATTTAACCAATAATAATTTACCGGTAGAATCTTGAATTGTTGTAATGATAAAATAAATTATAGCTGCCTGCCCATGTCTTGAGAAACATAATGATACTCGACCTATACATGTCAATAACTTTTTAAGGAGAAGAAGATGTTGTTCTAGTTAGGAAATAGGTATTCTGATCATCACCGAGAAACTATGTGGAAGACCGAGTTGACAATCCAACGGGTGACATATGTGAACGAAGGTGAGAGCTTCAGTGTTTGGATTGGTACCCACAAGGATTGCTGCGTGCCCATTTCCATTGGTCCCTGCACATTTCCGCTATTTCGTACTTTGCCCTAAACAACAACAGTGACAACGAAATACATTTACAAATGTTCCGGCAATTTAGCAGGTACATAAAATGCATTTGTGGTAAACTGGGTTGATTACTTTCTTCCAACCGAGTTCTTTTTCCGCCTTCTCAGTGGATGCATAAACAACTGTGGCATCTCCCAGCCTTCTTGGACACAACTTGATGGGAATTTTCTAATGTACATGAACTGAATTGTCAACTTTCAACCAATATTACATAAAAAGATATGCATAGAATTTGAAGGTTTGAATACCTTCCCAGAAGCCTTTTCAAATGCAGCAACCATTTCAAGCACGGAAATACCTCTTCCGGTCCCCAGGTTATAAGCAACACAACCTGAAAAAGATTGTGACCAGGACTCATCAAGATCATGCAATTCAAAAATTCATCTTTGTTTTCCCATGAAGAACCTCACAACAAAGAAGAGTTCATGCATGAAATACTGATTGGAAGATTCCATGCAACTATCAAAAGTAAATTAGCAATGCTATAATGTAGAGCCCCATAAATACAACAACTATCGACCCAACCAAGGATTCCTAAGAAATAGATCTATTTTATGATCAAATGTCGTGATAAAAAATGTTATTTAAAGTTAGTTGTAACGAGCAACCAAATTAGTGACCTTGCAAAGCATCAATCTTTGTTGGTGTCTGAAATATTGACCACGGCTGATGTGTTGCGTCTGGCGATTCATTTAGCGACTATCATGATTTGACTGCCGATAATCTTATAATCCAAATGAATATATATCTTATTTGCATTGTTTGTTATCAATAATAACTTACCTTATGGTTTGTTTTCAAATACCTGATAATTTGGTATTAACATACTCATTTTATAGTTAACTCCATTAATTTTGTACCATTCGAGGATTTAACTTATCAGGTTTAATGAGTTTTCCAATTTGTAGGCAATTTAGGTTTCATCATAAAATCCAGAAAATTGAGAGTTTAAACAGTGAAGAAACAAGCAAAAGTGGATCAAAACTGACAAATGACATTTAATAACCATGCAGAAGCAGCGTGTTGACGTGTCAACCACGTACTTAATAAACAATTATTGTATATATTTCAACCAATCAGATGGATGCCGCGCGTTAACTCAACCGAGCAGTCTGTTTGTTTCTAAAAGTTTTGGAATTCAGATAAGGTAACACTTGAAGTTCATAACTTTTGCGTCTGACATTCATTTTCTATGACTCAAGTTATGTTGAAAAGATGAAGAAAAGATCCACAACTTTCATATTAAAGTCAAAGTTAGATTCCGCTCAAATAATTATCAATGGTTCAAATATCTCCATTTTCAGCAAATTTCTTAATCTTCCTCCAATTCATCCAACTAATTTCTAAGCGATATAGATATGAGTCTTAGAATGTATATTCAAAAATACTACTCAAGAAATAAATTATGATATAGGAAGAAGCTTCTCAAGATATTAGAAGTCCTAGTTCTATAGAGTTTAGGCTTGATACTTTTATATAAATAGAGGGCCTTTTTAATATTCTTGGAACACATCTCATTCTTTATTTCTCTCAATCTTATTTTGATTTTATGAGTTCTCTCTCCCTCTCAAGTCATAGGAAGGAACCCATCTAGGCAAAGCCCTCCAAGTTGAGGAAGGTAAGATAGGTTTGAAATGGTTGTTACTCCTTATAGCTCTTTGTGCTTCTTCCATGGCCATGTGTGGCTAAATTTGTTTTGGATGGTTCGGGTAAGCTAACTTATGAATTTTTGTTGTGAGATTAGATTTTTAATGAAATTTATGTTTTGCATGTGTACTTTTCTAGGTTGATATTATTAATTGAACGTGTTGTTGCGTTATAGCTAAAGCTAGCTAAGTTTGGAGGGCTTTAGCAAAACAACTAGCTAGGACTAGTAGCAAGTAAACGCAAGTACACTCTACCTAGTTACACATGAGTAATCATTTGTGCCTCGTCATAATACGTGCATGAGGTACATATTTTTCTTGAGTTTGGTTCATTACTTGAGTCATCCTTAGAATCTACGATCAACAAGATTCATAAGTTAATGGTTTGAATTGTGTCGCTTATCTCTTATTATTCTTCTTAATTCCTTATAATTATTTCTATTTCTTCCTGTTTACTACTTTCCTTGTACTTAGAAGGTTTCTCAATCATTCATTAAACCTTCATATCTTTCTTATTATCTATTTTGCTATTAGTTTAGCTGTTATACTTAATTACTTTATCCATGTGGTTTAATCATGATTTATTGCCCACTGGTGTGAGTATGAGTATAAATTGTATTTGTATAACTTTCGGAATGACGATGTTATCGAATTGCCATTTGTTGCTAGGGAGTGGTGCATTTTAGGATATTTTTCTTTTTATTAACTTTTTTCTCTAATTTCTTTTTGTTTTGTTTTATTTTCTTTTCATTTAAATTCTTTTAGAATTGTTTCCTATTTTCTTGCAGCCCAATTTAAAATGTGTGAACTTTCTGACAATCTACTTAGTGTATGAATCTAATATTTTTAATAGAAGATTTTTTGTTTTATGAGAAACTGAAGCGGGTATTTCCTTAAAGCAGAGACCAAGGACATTTAGAAAGCTAATGGCTTCAACTTTTAAAGATCAACATTGTGCAACAAAGCTGACAAATGCGAGATGCAACAACTTTTGAAATTAATATAGGTGTCATATGCCAACTTTTGAAATAATGAGGGAGGTTGGGAGAAGATGTGCAAAGACATCTCAAGGAGTTTCACGTGGTTTGCACCATCATGTAATTGACTTCAGCAGACCTATAACATAGCAGCTCATGTGATCTGATTAATAGTATAGTTTCACGGATGAACATAGCAGCTCATCTGATAAATATAAAAGCTCATTTGATGAATATAGTACATCATCTGATGAATATAATAATAGCTCATCTGATGAACATACCAGCTTATCTGAGGAACATAGCAACTTGTCCGATAATATAACAGCTTATGTGATGAACATATTACCCAAAAATTTGTTATTTTTGTGGTGAATAAAAAATGCATGAACAAAACATTTAGTGAATATAAAATTATTAATTTATTAGTTAATTTTTTTATTTCAATTTTTTTAATCAAAGTAGTTTTTTTTTCATTTTTTCTTTGTATTGTTTTCTAATTTTTATTTAAGTTATTTACTGATATGGATTTTGAAGGTTAGCATGTATTATAAACAATGACATCACGTGTACTGTCATCCAAAACGACGTCATTTATAGCACCGGATCCGTGTCCAGCAACATACTCTTTTCAGTCAACAACAAATAATAGTCTAGAGATAAATCTTATCTTGAGTTGATATACTTTATCATGAATTTGAAAATCTGTTTTTCACTTCTTACCCCTTTCACAAATATAAGTTTCACACTGAATACAACATCAATTTCCAGGGGAGCACACACGAATTTTCGCATTTGAGATTTTGAGGGGTCCACCTCCAGCTGTTTTCATCAGTCGTCTCTTCCGCTTCTCCCTCCTTCATACCTCGTATTTCCAGAAAATCTTTTTCACATCCTTAACAATGCCGCGCGGAACTCTCGACGTGCTGCTCGCTGACGCCAAGGGCCTCAAAAACACTGACCCTTTCAGTAAGACTGCCTCCTGATTGTCCCTCTTCTTGATTTCTCTCTTCTTTTTTCTGCATCTGATTTTTCCGATGTCTGTCATGACGAGAGGATTTTTTTAGGTGTTTCCTTACATACCTGTGTGTTCAGTTTTCACAGTGATTTAAATGCTGCAATCTTAAAATGTAGCAGTGGTCTGTCTATGTTGCCCTTTTAATGTCCTTGTTTGGAGGGATTTTACTGTTCTGTTTATATATTTGGGAGGCCAGTTGCTGTCTCCGATCGATCTGAGGCTTGAACTTGAACTTGAAATTGAAAGTATGTTGATTTACTTCAGATGTTGTGAGCTGAAGATTTTGTACTGGAAGAGAGCTTGTAGGATTTAGAGGTGTGAAAGCATGACTCTTAATGGGTCTTTTGAATTGCTTGTAAATCTGTGGATGCATGTGTCCATCTTCTTCTCATGGCATTGTAACTTTGGTACATTTTTTTGCTGTTTTTGGAGAGTTGATTCGTATATTATGACATGATGGTTGTCTTTCAT
>NQLW01000079.1:672296-730527 GCA_002312845.1 Kalanchoe fedtschenkoi
CCTTGTTGGTTTACTTCCAATCCATTGCAGACTCTACACTTCAAGGAAGATGAAGTGATCTTTTTGATTCACCATCAACTTTTGGGAATTTTCAAAAGTCCTGATTTGCATGTTTCTTGGTGTTTACTTTTGGGGATTACTGCTTTTAGCTATCTAAAGAATATTATTATTTATTCTGGGTTCTTGTCGCCAGACAACATGGATCCTTATGCCATCCTTACTGTCCGATCTCAGGAGAAGAAAAGCAGTGTTGCATCAGGTATGCCCTCATATCTTCCATCTTAATAGAATGCAATATTCTTGATGCTCATCTCGGTTGACTGGGAGGACAGCCTTATTATTTCCTCGCCTACCGTCACTTAATGAAGACCCATATATATCTATATATAATACATGCTATGTTGCTCGGACTGATTGAGCTAACATCACTAATGTGCAGGAAAGGGAACTGAGCCAGAATGGAATGAGACTTTCTTGTTCAGTGTATCTGAAGGTGTAGAGGAACTTTTGATTAAGCTACTGGACAGTGATACTGGAACAAATGACGACCTTGTCGGAGAAGTCAGGTATTGTTATGATGCTCTGACAGCTCTTGAATAGGTCTCACTAACTTCCTATCCTTTCATTTTATGCTTAAACTCATAAACCAGGTTAAGAAAAAGCTCTTTCTTTTTCACCCACATATCATTACTAGTTATTGTAGATCATGATGCAAACAGGAAAAAACTTGAACACTGACTTTGGTACGCTTTGTGTAGTGTACCTCTCGAAGCATTGTTCGCAGAAGGAAGCATCCCTGTCACGGCATACAGTGTGGTGAAGGACCAAGAATACAAGGGAGAGCTAAGGCTTGGCCTCAATTTTACACCTGAGGTATTTAGTTGCATGCAATTCTGTTTGAAACTTGCAAATCTTTCATCTCTGACCTTGGTGGATACGATGCTTTAGGATACTCGTGAGAGGGGATTCGGAGAAGATGAGAGTTACGGAGGATGGAAACAGTCCTCATTCTGAGGACAAACTACTCAATCATTGTAACTGTGGAGACCTACATGACTGTTGTTTTGCAGGTGCACAATTTCATTATTGTTGTTTTGGAAGACAAATTGTTTCACTGATTGTCCATTTTCAACTGAAATTGTTTGTGACTCTATTATCAGCTTCGGATAATGTTCAAACATCAGACAAAAAAATATGTTCAGAAATGACATTTTATCACGTCCCGCACAATTATGATCATGTATTGTCATTAGTAAAACATATACTCCCTCTTTTCCTTGTTTACATGACTTATTCTATGTGTATAATTTTAAACCCAAGATATTCAAAAGACAAAATTATGATATAAAAATATTATCGAAGTAGAATTGGATACAAACTATTGATACTCAATTACTCATTAGTCTAATGTTTATCATAATGCCAATCAAACTATCGTCTAAAAAGTCAAAATAACTATACGAACCTATTGATATTCATGATCGTAATGTTATCGTAAGGTGAGTCAAACTATGATTTAAAAAGTCAGTTTAACTACTATTTTTCGGACGGAGGGAGAAAGATGTTCAATAAGTTACTTTTTTTTTTTTTTTGGAAACTGAGAAATTATGAATTCAGCTTTGCTGAGCATTGGGACTAATCGTGTTAATCAAACACGGTTAACGACTTGATTGAAAATAAGTTCTGAAAGTAAAAAAATTTTTCTTTCATCCGCCCAACCACTAATGAGATTTGAACATGAAACCTTAGAGATAGGAGACCAACACCTAAAAGAAACACTAGTTAACACAATTTACTATTTTCTTTTACTAGTCTGACTGATAGCATCAGATTTGGATCTGTTCCTGGTAATATTCAACTAGTTGAATTCACAGCTGTGAAATAAACATGTGTTTTTATAGTTTCACAGTAGATAGAAGATAGCAACGAAAGAAGATAAAAGAAACGAAAGTATAAGCTATCTGCAAAAATGGATTTATATCTAGTTGTCTAATTTATAGTCTAGTAGTAAACTTCAGCTGAAGAAAAAAAAAAAAAAACCTGTACAAGTTGAAATCAGCCTAGTTGTGCAAAGGGTTTGGCCCTGCTGGTATTGACCGTCGGGAAGCGCCAAATATGGGATCGATCTGATAACCATCCTCATCTTCATATTGCTGAACTAAATCTGGTGAATGCCAGAGCGAACTGGAAGTGAAATCTGTTGCTTGAGTGGTTGCCGTCAGCAGGTGACTCTTACTTGAGATGTAGAAAATAGTGAGAATAACTATTAAAGCCAAGAATTTGCAAGTTATTAGCTTTGAGACCGCCATGGTGGGAATTGAAAGATGAAAAGAGTCATAAGATGCAGTGGGAGAAAGTGTCTGGATTCAGAATTGATGAGAGAAAATGCAAAGTAGGTGGGGAAGTAGTGACCAGGACCAACTTGTGGTGATAGATGATACAGCCAAATTTTATTTCTGTTTACTGACCATTAATGCCTGTATTGCCCTCTTTCTCTCAAGGTGCAGTATCTAACTAAACCTGTGGAAAACGACAGAATCCTAAACTTTCATAAATATCCCAAGTAAAAATGTAACATTTAACTGTCGTAGCTCAGCTAACATTGATGTTGCAGAAAGACGGACGTGCTCTGATTTTATTAGTGAGGGTAGAAGCCGATCATCACATGAACAAGGATCTCTCCGAAGGTCTTTCTGAAGGGGGGGAAGACAAGAAAAAGAGAAGAAATTAGAGGCGGTATAGGTAGAGGTATGCCCCTCCCCTGTATATTTCCATCACGCTATTTTTTTTACACTCATCACTCTTCTGCAGCTGGCTTTGTTTCATCAGGGGGATGGTCAGGTTCGGAAGCTGGTTCTGTGTCAGCCGGTGCTTCTTCTTCTTCTGCTGCTGCGGCGGTGGCTGCTTCTGCTGCATTTTTCTTCAGTGAGGCGGTTTCTGTTAAATGTGTGTAGCTGCCCTTCTCCCTGAAAAGCTGACTGAAGTGGGGCTTGCAGTATAGGATTCCATCAAGAGCAGCGTATGACGAAGGATTTAGATTGCAGCCGCCGTGTGAGCACCTGAAGCAGCCCTTGTGGTAAAACTCACCTTCCACAGTTACCTGTCAAATGAAATAGAATCAATCATCTCTCATTTTCACATGGATGGCCGTCAGCAAGATTATTGGTCATCGGACAACGACCTTTTCAAGCGCATAGACGGTCTTCATACACACAGAGCATTTGTCTTGGGTGCCGAACATGGCCGACAGCTTGCTTGGGGTCCTACCCTGTTATCCAAGGCATGGTGATCAAACGTTATTGTTCGAATTGAATAAACCGCAAAGGGAAAGGAATATGGACCGGACTTACCAACTCGTTAGGCCTCTCTGGAGGCTTTCCAGCTGATGGATTGTTTTGTGACAGGAAAAGAAACGAATTAACCCCGACACATTTGGGGGACAAAGCAAGACATGTAAGTGTCTTATAAAATTTAGAATGCATGAAAGAAGAAGCAGATGAAGATGGAGAGGGAATTTACATGAGAATTTCTGGGAGAAGTTGCCTGTTTCCTTGAAGAGCTGCTCAAAATGCGGCCTACAGTACAGGACACCGTCCATGGATGAATAGCTACTGACCTGCAGCATCACAGCAAAAGGTTTCCACACAGCTTAATGCCTCTGAAGGTCAGCATCAATGTGAATTATCTCAGGATCACAATTTGACATGCATGAAGACTGGAACATAATTTATGCGAAGAAACCATTGTCGGACAACAGACGGTGGGATACCACGAGGAGGCCGTTGCAGTGGCTGCATCTAAAACAGGACTTGTGATAAATGACACCATCAGCAGACATCATATCGATAAAATGCACGGTCTTATCGCACGCATTGCATTTCTGCTGAGTCCCGCTGAACGACATTTTTCCACCGGCTAAGAAGAAAATGCAGATATCTCAAACTTGCTGAACAGGAAATGAGTGCATTGATTGAAAATAGGGATGGCAGAGAAAGGAAACGGGGAATGAATACGTTGAGGGCGGTTGCGATGAAATCCAGCATTGTTGAATTACTGGTGACAGAAGGCTGTCCCGGCCAATTGTAGGCTGCTAAATTTAGACATTTTAGTCTTGGTTGGAACACAAATCCATGTTTTTTATTTGAATAATTTAATATAACTCTTAGGCTGTGTTTGGTTTGATGAAAGTTAGAGGGAAAGGAAAATATGAGGGAAAATGAATTCCTCCTAAAGTCCATCTTATTTTCTCCTTGTTTGGTTTGAGTGAAAATTTTTATAGAAAGTAATAAAACATTCTTTAAATTAAATAAATTTTCCTTCAAATTTTCCATCTAACTTTCCATTTAGTTTTCCATCACCAATTTTTTTTAAACCAAACAAGGGATTCATCAAATTTTTCTTTCCCTCAAATTTTTCCTAAACCAAACACAGCCTTACTGAGGTACAAGTACTCCATTAAAACAATAATCATGCAAAAACGAATAAAACCAGTTTGTAGCTTGCCAACATTAATTTGCATACCTGCGGCTATCCAACATGTCAAGCGTCTGCTGATGTAGTGTCTAATCCGCGTCCGGAAACATGTTCGCGGGGCACTCCTTAATGGCACAGAGAGTTTCGTCCGGGAAATCTGGCCTGCTTGTAAATAGGTTCAAATATCATAGGAAAACTTTGGAGGAAATTTGGTGAATTTTGAAGAAATGAAAATGATAAAATCGTTACGAAAATACAATGAAAATAATAAAGAAATAAACAATCGAATACAAGGAAAAACATAAAAGAAAGGAGAATGTTGAGGGATGCTTGATAAAGACGGGTCCTTTTTGTTTTGTTCACCACCTCCATATGTTGTTCTTATTGCGTGTGACATGAGAAAGGAGGGAAAAACACACGAGACGAGAGATGATTGACATGATTGATTTTTCCATGGCGGGCCTCATCAATTTTGCTTTTTTCTTTTGTTTGTATCACAACTTGCAACACTTTTACGTGAAAAAAATCTTGCAATTTCAAATATTTGGTGAAATAATTTAAATTTATCACTAGAGAGACCTTTGATAAAGATATCCACAGCTGTAACTAAATTTTACAATCTTTGATCAACTCTCAGATGTAGTGATATGTGATTCTAATATGCTTTATTTTTTTTCATAAAACATTGAGTTTTTAGCTAATGAAATAGCCGACCTATCATCACGCATGATCAATGTGGGATCCTCCTACTTATGTTTCAAGTCTTGTCAAATTCGTCAAAGCCAAATTGCTTGACATGCTACGATAGTTACTGCTATGTAATCCGCTTCACCTGTAGAAAGATAAACTACTTATTGCTTCTTTGAAGACCATGAAATCACTCAATCTTCAAGATTGAAAACATATCTTGACGTACTACTTCGAATTTCCACACCACCATCCCATCCGTGTCTGAATAACCTGTCAAGAAAAAACCACTTGTATGAGAATATACAATCTCATAATCTCGTGTTACGCTGATATATCAGAGTAACCACTTTGCTGCTAGCAAGTGTGATTGCTAAGGTTATTTCATGAATCAGCTGATGAGCCCCATTCCAGATACAATGTACGGCCTAGTTGAAGTCAAGTAACAAAGGCTTTCAACTATGCTTTTGTAGTAAGTGGGGTTTACCGGTTCGCATGTTTCATCTCTCTTCAACTTAAAGTCTATCAGCAAGTAGAGTTCGCACTAGCTTCATTGCCTCAAATTTAAACTTCTTCAAAATATCTCCAATGTACTTCTTATGAGAAATGAAGACTTCATAATCGGTTTGGTTAACCTCGATGCCTAAGAAGTAGGACATCAGTCCCATGTTAGTCATTTCAAAGCACTAGCTTCATTGCTCAAATTAGAACTTCTTCAAAATATCTCCAGCATACTTTTTCGTAGAAATGAAGACATCATGATTAGTTTGTTAACCTTAATGCCTAAGAAGTAAGACATCAGTCTCATGTTAGTCATCTCAAATTGATGAGTCATCGCCTCCCTAAATTCGATGAACATCGCCTTTGAACTCCCAGTGAATATCAAATCATCCACATACAAGCATACTATCAGCAGTTCACAAGTTGCACCTGTGTTAATGCACAATATGTTTGTTTATTTTTACTCTTATTCTTTTAAATCCATCCTAAAAAATTCAGGGACACCACATTTTTCTTTCATTTCCTTTCTTTTCTTTCTTAAATCTAACTTCGTAACACTACGTAAGAGTTCAAGTGTTGTAATTCTTTTATCTCTACACTCAAATCCTTTATTTTCTTTTCCTCTTGTTTCCTTCTAAATATTTTATTTAAAAAATTATAAATAAGAGATATGTACTATTCATAATTTAAACAATGCAATCATCAATTTTCAATTTTAAAATTTATGATTTATGTGGTTGTTAGAATCGGTTTGTGCTTTTTAATTTTTAATCTGACCCACTATTACTTTGTGATAATTATAACTCAACCCCATCTGACGTTCTTTTTTTTCTTCCATGGCCTACCAAACTACATTTATATTCTCTCTCCACAGACACAGTCCTGTGCTGCTTTAATCAACCGTTGTCGCACCTAATCGGATCCATCTAGACCTTCCAAACAACGACCCGCCACCTATTTCAAACAACAGGCGGCTACATTTCATGCGGACCAAGTCGAATCCTATGGACATCAATTCAATGGAGGTTGAGCCCTAATTTTGCATCATTTCAACCCATGTGTTTGATTATGAAGTATTTTCTTCTATTTTATAATAGACGTGCATGTCAGTTCATTTTTTCCAGTTCTACTTAGAATAGAAGATTTGGTTAGGGTTTGGTGGATGCTTCAGATTGAAAGATGTTGTTTGAATAATTTTCTTAGTGTAGGCTTACTCTAGATCAGCTAAAACCTGTTGTTTAGAGATTTGTAGTATATTGTTATGGTTTTGTGCTTGTGGTGCGTATGTTATTTATCTTTCTAAGTGTGTAGATGTATAGGAAGATAAGTCTAAAGCTATGACATGTGATATGTCATATTCTTAAGTAAAGGCTCATATTCCTTAATTTTTTTATTCTTTGGGATACATAAGATCGTGCGGCGCCCAGATCTTCACAGATCAGGGGCATTCCTAATGCTCGGGATCTCTTGACTTACACGAGTCTTAAGAGAGACACAAGATTATCTTTAATCATGGATCATCTAATGATTCATGAGAGGATCTCTATAAATAGTCGCTCATTACTCGGTTAGGATACCTGGTTATCCATGAGATCCATCTCGGAATTTCACATAATTACGACCTCAGCTAAAGTACAAGAGTGTCTTCTGAACTTCTTTTATGATTCTTATATCACATTAAGAGAAATTCAATATGATCCAAGGATCCTTCGTTGTCCTTTATGCTCATTGCACAAGGGGTTAAGAGATCTTTGGATAGCTAGCTTCGACTAAGAACTCATGTCTCACATTTGAACGACGTCTATAAAGTTGATACCTTAAGAAGACCTTCGAAACTCGTAAGACTCTCAAAGGCTCGTCCTCATGTCTCACATGAGTTGGACTAACTAAGGGTCCGCATCCGAGTAATTACCTCGGGGGTGGTCGAACTCATAATCACTCCTCCTAAAGAGCTAATGGAGTTTTTTTCATTTTCATGGAAAGAAACATCATCACTGTCTCTCCTTATATACTAGCTCTTTAAGGACAACCACTTATCCGATCTATGTGATCCAAGTACTTTCAGACTCATATTGATGTCTACTTTCATAATCCATCATCCAATTTGCCACCGACCTTCTGAAATTCTAATATTCAATATTTATAAAAATGCCACTAAGGCCAAAAGATGCATCCAAGCCTTGTTACAGGGATAACCTGTGAGGCTGTGACACCCGCCCACACTCGATATCGACGTCCTCGTCAACTTAACAATCATAATTAATAGTTTATAAAAATCTTATCCAATCAAAGAGTCAACTAGTGATATCCTCCCATAATCAAGTTGTCAACGTTCTCGTCGACTTAGGTACTATGAGTGGATGTGCATAGTATGTAATCGCATCTTGACATTTTCTCTCAGACTCATTTTATTGTCATTGGTTGTCAAGATATGATTAATCTGAAAGTGGCAATCCAGCCCCTTATATCATGAATCAAAGGTTGAAAGTTTTAAGTTAAAGTCAACCTTTGACATGATGCACTGCGACTAATGTGGTAGTGAATGATGCACAAACATATGTTGGGGCGCAAAGAGATTGAATCTACACAAAAGATCCTTGAGAATATAAGGCCTTACTGATTAAGTCTGACGTAAGATGCAAAAGGTGTGAGCTTAGGGCCAGAAAGGTAACAAATTACAAAGGAACAGTGAAAAAGCCTAATTATCCAGAAAACAAAGGTATGTCAGTTCCAATGATTTTTGTTAGTAAGAAAATGTATGTTAAAAATAAACTTCTTAATTGATGTACTTTTATTTTGAAGTATAGTCAATTCCTGATAAAATATTTGCGCAGCTGCTTCTGGCCGATCAGATTTTTTTTGAAGTACGCAAATATCTGCTTCTGGCCACAGAGCTGCTTGCTTGTCTGTCCAATCGGATTTGCAAGGTTTGGAATGACGAAAAGCAATAAGATTTTTGTAGTTCCAAACTGTCATAGTCTATTTACAAATTGCACGGTTGCGAACTGTGATGTTCTTATCGCAATGTAACAATTACAAACTGCACAAATCTCTTGTGTAAAATCTCAAATCCAGTTTTCGGTCTAATTCCCCCAACGCACTTCCTTCTCTCCTCGGACGAAGTCCAACGCTTTCCTTCCCAATCCAGCAGTCGACCCCAACATGATTCTCAAACACACGATGCTCTCCGCCCTTTTGTCGTTTGCGCAGTCCATTCGATCAGGTATATTTTTGTAATCTCTAACTGTCAATTTTCTAGGGTTTAAGGTTATTGATATACGTATACGTTTATTTGATTCTAGATTCTAGGGTTTTTGGATTGTAATGTAGGTGTACTTGATCGATTATGGTTGACAAACAATTAATAATGAAGCTGAGATATTTGGCTACATACTCATGTGAAGTCATACAAAGTTGTGAATTATGCATATTGGTGGATGACTTTGTGACTAATTAATATAAATAACTTATTTGATTTTTTATTAATTAGAAATGTCATGCAAAATGTCAATTTTTGAGACCGCTGAAATAACTACTTTGGAGACAATAGACATGTCAATTGTTGATGAGTTTATTTCTGAACAACTGGAATTGTTAGAAGAAGATACAGAAGAGGCTAAGATATTAGCTGCTAAATTATTTTTAGAGAATGAGGTTGTTGAATTTGATAACCCTAATATTAATGAGGGTGATAATGTTCTAGAAGGAACGACGAATGTTGAAGTGGGCGAGAGCTCGCAGGGCGTGGACGATTGAATGGATTATGAATGGAATAATTATGCGAATGAAAGCGATGTCATTGTGCCTGTAAACACTTGTTTGTCTTATGACTATTTTGGTTTTGATGGATGTAATTAGTTGGCTGATCTTGATGAATATGAGGGTTTTGATAGTTCACATTCTAAAGGTCAACTATACAAGGATCAAGATTATATCTCCAAAGACGCGGTGATACATGCAGTGCAAGTGTATTAAATCCTTAATCCGGTTGAATATATGGTTGATAAGTCAAATTCGAGTTTTCTAAATTTGAAGTGTAGGATGGAAGGGAGTGATCGAACACAATGAAAATGACATTTGGGCTATGAAGAAGAAGACTTTTGTGATGTTTGTGTGTATTATGTTTGAGGGTCCTTTTACTTGTGATTCAAACGTCATTCCCAATGATAATGTTCATCTCAACAAAGATTTTATTGGTTAGGAGATAAGAAGCTTATTCAAGAATGGTTACGTATTTTTCCTCTTCTTATGAAGGAAATGATGCAAAATAAGTATGAGTTTGACGTGTCTTACTTAAAGGCTTAGAGGGAAAGGCGGAAGGCTTTAGAAATATTGTTCGACGATTAACAGAAATCTTTTGACTTGTAGCCTTCATATATGGATACATTATGCAAGATGAACCTAGGTACAGTTATTTACTTTCTGACTTACCAGTTAACAGTCACACCGTCACTGGTAATGAGTTTTGCCAAGACCGTTCAGTCACTTGTATGCAGTTTCTGGACGCAACCCTGAGCGAGGGAGGTCACCATACTGTGTGCATCCATCTAGGTTTGCCGAGCATATGGTTGTACTGTCGGATGATGCGAATGAGGAGACTTTAGTATACTATGCGAGAGCATACATGCTATGTATGCTAGGATCGTCGTTGTTGACGTATACCACGGGAAATGACATCAATCTACACTACCTTTGCCTTCTTAGTGATGTTGACATTGTCGCCAATTACAGTTGGGGAGGTGTTGTACTGGTCTTTCTCTATCGGCATTTACGTATCACTGTGTCGAACGACACAAGTAGATTGGTGGCGCAATATTGATCTTACAGTTTTGGTGCTGGGAGCGCATGCTGCTAGGATGACCACACCAGACAAGACTTCCATCCCACGACTGGCCAGTGGATAAAAATGATCATTCACGGGTACCGCCTGCTATTTCATACGGATATGTAGCTAAATATAATGATACACATTTTTTAATCTATAATTATTGATATTTAACATTACTACTTGTTCATTTCTTAAAACAGACGATGGGCAGGGACATGGAGTTACGCACAGAACCTGCACGAGGTCTTATTATACTACAGAGACCATCTTGACCGCCAGGATCCTTCAGATCTAGTGTGGGAGCCCTACCATAATGACTGCCCTGAGAGACTGAATGAGTTGTGCCTGCAAGGCCATCGCATCTGGAGCGTGGAGGTACCCCTTATTTACTTCCACACAGTGGAGTGGCATTATCCGGGACGGATAATGCGTCAATTTGGTTGGCAGCCACTTGTCCCAGACCCGCCCAGAGATTGACATTCAAACTTGGATAAGGTCAGCAAGAGGCGGGGCATGTTGGATTGGGCTACAGAGCATCACCGCTGGATAGCCTTGTGGGACCAGAGAGAGAAAGCTGTGGTGGTTGATTCTGATATATATGATCGAGAGATGCATGCAACATACATCGCGTGGTATGATACGATTATTCATAGGATCATCTAGCTCTTGCATTTTTATGTTAATGCATATCAGCCCACAATTAGAGAGCGCACTACTCTGGTTAGTTGAACAAATATTTTTATTTCTGATTTGCGGTGTCCAACACATAAATTGACTCATGTTTCATTTCACAGCTTAAGACTCTTGTGCGGTCGTGTAAGACGGCTGCGAAAATATTCTTAGGATATCCCTATGTAATCAAAATACGATCTTTTTCATTCATGTCGTGCTGACTTGCGCGACATGAATAAGGGCGCTCATATTCCTATTGACCCTACTCTGATTAGCTCGTCGAATGGTATGTGTAATCCCTATTTGTACTTGTCTCTTGTCTCTCTACTTTCTTTCACATTTTCTCTTTCACATTTTCTCTTTAACTTAACAGAACCTTAGCTAATTAGCTTCCAAGAACTCAACTAGCAATTAATTTATGATGGAGTGTCTCCATGTAGATTAAATTACCAAAAGCACTAGCTAACTAAAGTTGGTTATCAAATTGAACATTATTTTGCAGTGAAATGGGCATGGAAACTGTATGTATGAAGACGAAAAAAAATTCTTTCTTTAATGCAGTTTATAAACAAAAAAATACAGATATATGCATATCCAGTCAGGATATATAAGCTAATAAATATATATTTTTGTCCACAGCAAAAATTGTAGAAGAAATTGGTAATATGAATACAGATGCACGCCATTGGCAATCAGTATTTTTTTTTCCTTATTCGGAAGACGAACAAAACTGCTGCCATTGTTGCACATTACGAACGACGCCGGGTGCGAGTATTGTGATTATCATTGGGATTCTTCCTTCCAATGAAAACAGATACAGCTTTCCCAACAGGAGGCTTCAGAGGAGCTCTCTTATCAGCATGGTGGAAGACGTCATCTGCCAAAAAAAGGTCGTCTCCCTGGAAACACAATAATTTACTTGCGAGTTTCCAGAGATAATCAACAAGTAAACTCTTCTATCCACATTTGTTACTACACCAAGATTTATTTGTTCACTTTTAGTGTCAATTAACAATCATTCCTCAATTTTCTTTCAAAATTCAAAAGTATAATTGATGTACTTTCACAACTAGCTTAGAAAAACCCATTTTTTAACAATAAAGCTTAAATATAAATATAAGTATAAATATAAACTGCATTGATGAGTATCAACCTAGTCAACTACTTTACCTTAATATTCACACATTTACAAGTGGACCGAGGGAGTCAATAGAGATGGAATATAAGTGGTGTACCTCAGAAATGGGTTTCTTTTTTGTTTTTGGGTAAAGTAGCTTGTGAGACAGTTGATCTTCACGGAGAACAGGATTCTTAGCAATTGCGTCTCTTCCACTTTGAGGCAGTGGTAGGGAAAACTATAGACAGTGGTCCAAGTTAGATCAAAGTAGCAAAAAGTCCTTAAAGACATCAGCGATAGATAATCATTATGACAAACCAGATCATTCAAGACACTTACCTTTGTTCCACGAATAGAAATACGCTGCCTGCGATCAGCTAGAACAACTCCATTCTCACCTACAGTAACAGCTACCTTGCGCAAAGTGCCTCCATTCCCACATTTAGGGCAGAAGATCCTCCCAACTTCATTAGTCACTTCATAGCAAGCATGACACTTCAACACCCATCTGAATGATATAAATCAAACTTAAAATACAAAATTATAAAGCAGTCTTTTATAGAGAAATGCATTTGGTGCCTCCGCCGCACTACCATTAAGATGATTTTGAGTTTCACACATGAGAATGGCTGTCTAACATGTGAGAACATATCAAATGCAGAAACAAACACCACATTCACATTTCACAAGTAAAGCATTGGCACACACCTCTGAAGCTGTCGAATCTGCATTCCACCAGGGGCTAGAAGGCGCAAACCCATTTGAAGAATAACATTTTGCATTGCAAAGTCACTAGTTATACAAGCCACGCTCGAATCAGAAAGGGATTTGATCATCCAGCTCTGCTCGCTATTATCATCTGTGAAAGAAGGATCTACGTTCTCACTGGTTTGACTCAGGATATCTGACTGATCCAAAACACCACCATTTTTCTCAGCTTCCTCGCTTTCCTGGACAACATCTTCCTTTTCATCAAAAGCAGCAGCAGTGTCTTCTAACCTCATGTCTTCCAGTATAGAAGACAGTTCTCTCTCATCATTCACACTCTTTGTATCTTCTTGTTCGGCATCAAGTGGATTTTCCCGCTCATCAGACATAGATTTATCAGCGCAATTAGTGTCTTGAGAATTGTTGCACTCCATAGCATCTTCATTGCCATTGTCAACATCAACTTCAGATGATCCTTTGAGCATCTCACGTTTAGCTTGTCTTCGAAGAAATTTTCTATGAGTACTTTTGCTGACAGCTGGGAGCCAACCATTATCATCATCATCATCACCAACAGATTGCCCCTTTGAAGCATCCACTCCTTCAACAGCCATCTTTCCTTCAACATTTATCTCCCTCTCCTTTGCAGCAGAATATTTTCTCGGCCCCTGGATACTCTGATGAGGCTCTTCAGGTTGCACTCCATCGCCATTTTCTGACACCACAACATCTACAGCTCCATCATTGTGACTAGCCTGCACAATGTTCAAACTCAAGTCCTTAAGGGGAAGAATCCTAGACGCCTTTGGTCCCTCATCCGCTTCATGATCCAAGGCTTCCCACTCCTCCAAGTTGGGAACATTAGAACCCCATCCAGGCAAATCCTTCTCAGGAATCCTCTTGGCCTTCACCACATGTATAGGGGGCGGACAGCTTCTGAGACGCTCAGACCCATGAAGTTGAGCCTCCAATGTATAAGTTAACGCAATAAGCTTAAGATCAACATCAGACAATGTCTGCAAATCCCCAGTAGCCCTGGAAAAATTGATAACTACAAGAACACAAAAACAACACATAAAACTCCAGTCAACAATTGAATTGCAAACGTACATACACAGAATTATAAAACCAACTTTATCTTCCTAACTCAATAATATACAGAAGAAGAAAAAAAACTCTCTCCATACCAGCTCGCAGCGCTTCGGGAGTGGGATTCATGATCTGGACTTCAAACGGGAGGAATTCAAGCTTGCGGCGGGAAACAGGGTCACGCACTTCGCTGAGAAACTCAGGGACAGAGACGAATTTGCTAGCAGATTGAGCGAGTTTGTCCCCTCCTTGGATGATGGCATTGGCGTCGACCACTGCAACGGCAATGCCATTGTTAATTTCACATCCACTCAGAAGCTGGTTTCGGAGCGCAGCGGCAGTGGATTGGTTCTCGTTCGCAGTAACCACTGGCGGTGGCTGCTTCACGATTTTGCTCCAGGACGCCATTTTTGTCTCGTGCGCGTATCGAGCGGATGTGTGAGTGTAAAACCCTAGAAATCAGAGAGAAGGGAGATTTATGGTTTGAAATATTACGATCGGATCCTTGGTGTTTGTTGATTTAGCTGGTCGAGACCCGTAGGCGTTATTGGGCCGGATTACTGAGTAGGGCCTTATATGCCGGCTACAATACAATATCCACACACAAAAAATTGTTTCTGCATTTAAATTAGGTCACGTGTGGTGTAATTGGCTTTTTTTTTATCGAGTATGGATCTATTTATAGTTTTTCATATTTTACTTTTTTTTGCTTTCAGGATTTAGAATTCTTGTGATTTTCAATAAAAATTAAAAATTCTGAAATCCTATCAGTGTAGAATTTCTGAAGTTTTGAGTCATTTAAAACGATGTTGTTTAATCATGTATCTAATTTTCACATCCTTAGAGGATGTCCAATTTCTCGTTTAAATTTAAAGAAAAATGGATACACCTTGTCAATATATAAATTATTTAACTGAGCAGTTAAAATGACACCATAGACTTTGGGATTTATGAGATTTTAGGATTTCAAAGTTAATGGAAAAATCATAAAGTCATATTTTTTCTATTTTATATCCTTTAAAAAATATATGTAAATTTGATAAATACATGAGCAATTCTGATGAATATATAAGCAATTCTGGTGAATATCGAGACATTCTAATGAATATAGAAGCAAAAATAATGAATATAGACCATAAAATAATTTGATAAATATAGGAGCAATTCTGATAAATATATAAGCATCAACAAGGTGTTGGCCTAGTGGTACTGGGTATTATATAACAACCCTAAGATCCTGGGTTCAAGCTCTGTTGGTTCCACATTTGCGCTTAAATACGCTGGAGCTGAGCGTGAGCTGGCCCGCAATGAGTATGGACGTACATTATCAAGATGGAGGGGTGTGCGACCCCTGATCACTAAGAGGGGAAGTGGGGAATCACTATTGATCATCTTCTAGTGAATATCGAGACATTTCTAATGAATATGGAAGCAAAAAATGAATATAGACCATACAATAATCTGATAAATATAGAAGCAACTCTAATGAATATATAAGCAATTTTGGTGAATATTAAGACATTTCTCATGAATATGTAAGCAAAAATGGATATAGATCATAAAATAATCTAATAAATATAGGAGCAATTCTGGTGAATATCGAGGCATTTCTGATGAATATGGAAGCAAAAATAATGAATATAGATCATAAAATAATCTAATGAATATATCATAAAATAATCTAATGAATATAGGAGCAATTCTGATGAATATATAAGCAATAATTCTGGTGAATATCGAGACATTTCTGATGAATATGAAAGCAAAAATAATGAATATAGATCATAAAATAATCTGATAAATATAGGAGTAATTCTGATGAATATATAATCAATTCTAGTGATTATATTATTATTTCTGATGAATATGGAAGCAAAAATAATGAATATATACCATAAAATAATCTAATAAATATAGGACCAATTCTGATGAATATATGAGCAATTCTGGTAAATATTGAGGTATTTCAAATGAATATGGAAGCAAAAATAATGAATATAGACCATAAAATAATTTGATAAATATAGGAGCAATTCTGATGAATATATATGCAATTTTGGTGAATATCGAGGTATTTCTGATGAATATGGAAATAAAAAAAATGAATATAGACCATAAAATAGATAAAATATGAATTTATATTTTTATTGTTTTAATGTTTTTAAATTAAACTGATATTTTTTCTATTTTTTTTATTTTTTTATAATTTTTTGAATTATTTTTAAATTTTATGAATAGTTGGTAATATTTTATAAAACAATGTCATTTTGATTTAACTGAAACGACGTCGTCTCGCTCCCAGATGCTGAATTTGATATATCCAAGCTGAATCGACAGCCATCCAAACAATCCGCATCCCAGATGCTGCCACGTCGACAGGCTCTTCCATCAAATCAACGCTATAAAACCGAAATCAGGGCATTCGATGCTTTTATCTCTGCGGCCGGCCGATCAGTCAACCCATCGATGCTCTGCTCCTCCACGAGGCTCTTTATCCGAAGAAATCTGTTCCTTCCCCTTCTCACTTCACCCCACTCTGATCTGGCCACCAGGTGGTCTTACTCGGTTCACTTTCCATCCATCCGATCGGGGAACTCGGCGTCCGCTACTAGTAACTCCAAACAACTCAGGAGTTCCATTTCTGCCGTGAGATCGGAGCATACGATGGCTAGCGCATCCAAGCCTGCGTCCATTCACGACTTCACTGTCAAGGTTCGTTTCATCGGCGTTGTGTATTTAGCCATTTAGTGGGGTTGGTCACATAGGCGGATCCACTAGGGGCAGAGGGGCAGCCGCCCCCAAATCAAACTTAAAATTCTTCTACCAGGGAAAAAAAAAATTATATATATAAAAAATAAATTTATATGTATAATTTCAACTAAATTTTTAATTTTACAATTTCAAATTCAACCTAAAATTTTGATTATGTAATTTTGTTCCGAACAAAAATTTCTAGCTCTGCTACTGGTTGGTCATGTAGATAAGGTGTTTTTAGAATTGGGGATTTATTTTGATTATGTAATTTTGTCTGGCTTTGACTGAGTTCGATCGTACATCTTCTGTGTATGGCTCATGAACATGGTTTGGTAACAGGTGGATCTGAAATGATACTTATCAACTATTTGAATTTGTGGCTGATTTGGGTTCGCTGCAGGATGCCAGAGGTAATGATGTTGACCTGAGCATCTACAAGGGAAAGGTTCTGTTGATTGTCAATGTTGCATCCCAGTGGTATGCCACATTCATCATATTCGTTATATCTTCTTTAGGTGCCATTCTGTCGAATTGTTGTTGTTAGTATCTCCTAGCGTAGTGTCTTGAATTTGAATGCCATGTAATTTGAGGGACTGGTTTGGGGGGCCAATGTTAAGCTTCTAGGACGGATATAAGCTGTTTGAAATCGGTATGTAGTCCGGCTAGCTGTTTTCTTTGGCGCTAGCTTTGAAGCGAACATGGTTTAACTCTTATGCAGTGGCCTGACCAATTCTAACTACACTGAGCTCGCTCAACTTTATCAGAAGTACAAAGACCAAGGTAAGGCTAATTTGTTTTTTTCTTCCTCCCATTGGATACTACTTGATAAAGATCCATGCCTTTATGTATTTAGTTTTTTTTTCTTAAACTTGCACCTGTTCCCCGTTCCAGATATTTTGCTGCCGTGCAGGTTTACTTTTTGTTTTTTTGAAAAAGGAACTTATCCAATCAAGATAGTCAAGTGTTGGGAGAATGCGTGCACTTGCAGATTTTGATGTACTTTAGTATTTGTTTCAGGATTGGAGATACTGGCTTTCCCATGCAATCAGTTTGGGGGTCAGGAGCCTGGGACAAATGAGCAGATTGTGGAGTTTGCCTGCACTCGTTTCAAGGCGGAGTATCCAATCTTTGATAAGGTTACTTTCTTGTTAATTACAAGTTCTGTGTGCGAACTGGTATTGTTATGTGTTAGTTAACAGTTCCATAGCTCTAAATAATTGATATTATGAAAATGCTAGTCAAAACAAACTAAATCAATGAGCATGAGAACACTCATCTCATAATGACACTGAATAGCCACTGTTTATTCTTTTGTAGGTTGATGTGAATGGGGACAGTGCAGCTCCAATCTACAAGTTCCTCAAGTCCAGCAAGGGTGGGTTCTTAGGAGATGGCATCAAGTGGAATTTCGCCAAGTTCCTTGTTGACAAAGAAGGCAAAGTGGTTGATCGTTATGCTCCTACAACATCCCCTCTCAGCATTGAGGTAACTGTCAAAATATCATAGTGATTTTCAAGCCAAGTCTGATCACACTGTTAATACCACAGAAAGATTAATGATCAGACTGTGCAGGTACATTGATTGTGTTTTTTTTTCCAGTGCCACTAACATAATTTCCTTGTGTTTGGCAGAAGGATGTGAAGAAACTGCTCTGAATGGCTTGAGCTGTTGAATAAGCTGTTGTACTAGAATAATTGCAGTACTTTTTTACATATAATGATAAATAAATGTAAGGTTGCGGATTTGTGTTCTAGCTACTGAATGTTGTATCTGCAATTCCGTTAGAAGTTCCATATATGTCTTGCGGAGTGTCCACTAATCCATGCTATTGATTTGAGATATGTGTAGAAAGGAAGATGTGTATTCATAACTTTGAAAATTAGTAGTTTGAATGGGGACTTTTTTTTTAGCCGTAAAATAAGATTTTATGGAGAATAATTAGGGCTGCCGGCTCTCTTCCGGCTGTAGGATCTCCCTCTTCAACCTCGCCGGCCCCAATTCGTACTGACCTCCCTTCTACACCTCATCCTCATCGACCTTCCTTTCACGTCCTTTCCTTTTGTCGAAATTCTAGTCTTACTGTGGGAAAACACTAAACAAACTATGTCAACAAATCTAAAAGCCTTAACCTCCTCTCAAAGAATCGTTCACAGCCAATTTCACTCGGCTACGACGGATCACTGGATTTTCCATTGGTTTTATTTAATGGAATAACAATGCTGAACATTTTCATTTCTTGATTGAGAAAATTCAGAAGAAAAAAATGTGGATGGAAATCTAAGCTACTATTTTGGCCAGGAAAATTAATACTATTCTCTTTTGTTTTATCCATTTCTGACCGCACATTGTTAGGAATTCCAGTCCGTAAGTGCGTGTTTGGTAGGCAGGATATCCTTCCGCATAGCATTACTAATATTGTATAACATGTTTGGTTGGACATTTAGTAAAATGTATTAATAATGCTAGGATTAGATTTTACTCTACAACAACCGTATTAACAATCCCACCTTTTGAGGTAGGTTTATATATCTCGATCAATAGAATGAAAGAAATATAATTGAAATGACAATTACAACCCCAAATCCTAACCTGCTACAAATTCGATGAATACAAGCGCATAGCGGAGTAACGCAGAAGGAAAATCGACGAGCGGCGACTAGTTGAGAGGAGTTGACGGGCAGAGACTAGGTAAGACGAGTCGACAAGAGGTGCTGACTCGCGACAAACGCAGAAGGATTGGAGAAAAACAATTAAGGCAAGGTGGTATGCTAATTGGATATCAAAATACCTTGCGATGTTGCGCGGAGGAGCTGGTCATGGCGTGAAGACGAATCGGAGCAACGCAGAAGCAATTTCTATAGAGTTTATAGCAGATTGGTTGATTGAGAATAAACTCTTTGAGAGGAATAAAGCTTGTGCTCTCCTTTTTACAGAAGATTCAAATCGAACAGATCGTCGTCTTCATGACGAGTTTTAGGGTTATTGAGGAAATCGAAAGTTGTCGAATGGAATCCACATGTGGCCACCGATAACTCGAAAGCTTGCCTATCCTCTTTTCTCAGGAAAGTCGGTCGAATTCAGTCCATGAAATTTTTAAGAATAGTGAAGGGTATTAAAGTAAAATAAAATTATATACGATTCATCAACCAAACACAATGTAAACGTATATATAATACATGTCTATATAATATCAGTATAAATTATACATATATTAATAATACCAACTTTTTAATACGGCTACCAAACACGCCCTAAGAAAACATTAGCAAACTTGGCAAACTGATTATAGAATCTTTATGGGACAATAGAGAGTTAAAAAATACCATTGGGTTTCATGGGCTAATATTTTAAGATCCACTGTTCATTAAGATTTTGGAGTCTCGAATATTAATCAGTTAATGTATAGACTTAGAGCAAAAAGCCATGGAGCTTCTTGGAAGGTATATCAATACAAGATTTATGAATAACAAATACAAATATAAGCAGATTGTGGTTAACCCCCTTATTTCTTAAATATGGAAATCTATCGTTCCAATAATACACTTACGGTGTATTTAGTTTAGGGAATTGGAAGGAAAGTGAAATTCATAATGGATTTCATTTTATTTTTCTTTATTTGGTTCAAATGAAAAATTGGAAGGAAAGTGTCAAAACTTCTCTTATTTGACTTTAACTTGCGTTCTAATTTTTCATGAAATTTTCTTTCCCACAAATTTTCCCTAAACCAA
The DNA here is from genome assembly GCA_002312845.1 of Kalanchoe fedtschenkoi. NCBI lineage: Eukaryota > Viridiplantae > Streptophyta > Magnoliopsida > Saxifragales > Crassulaceae > Kalanchoe > Kalanchoe fedtschenkoi. Next base: position 692,854 of record NQLW01000079.1, read on the forward strand.
ACAAAGAATTCTTCTAACTTTCCTTAAAATTTTTCTTTTTCATCTGATTTTTACAAGCATCTACTTTCACTTAAAAATAAATACTAGATGTATGCTCAAATCATGAAATTAATCATAGAAATTGCAATTATATAAATTTCTATGGCCTTGATGGATATACATTGACCGGATACATAAATTAGAAAGTCTGAAGATTAAACAATATTGTTTTAAATGATTTTATAAATTTTAAGGTTCACGATTTTATGGTTTTTAACATTTTTGGGTTTGAGAGTTACATATTGTTTTAGTTTTCAATATACTTTGAAAAAATAATCAATAACCTTGAATTTAAGAACTTTAAAAATTATAAATTTTAAGACCCTATAAAAAATGAAATCTTGAAATCCCAAAAATTCTGAACACTAAGATTGTGTTTGGTTTGAGGAAAGTTAGAGGGAAAGAAAAATATGAGAGAAAATAAATTCCTCCTAAAATCCAACTTAATTTCATCTTGTTTGGTTTGAAGTGAAAAATTTTATAGAAAGTACTAAAATATTTTTTAAATTAAACAAATGTTTCTTCAAATTTTCCATCTAACTTTCTATTTAGTTTTCCATCCTCAATTTTCCTTAAGCCAAACAAATGATTCCTTCTCATTTTTTCTAAAATTTTCCTTTCCCACAAACTTTCTCTAAACCAAACACAGCCTAAAGACTCTGAAATACTTAAATCCTAAAAATCAAAAAATCATACAAAATGTCATGTTAACCGTTGAGGTACCTACTTATATATTCTAAAAGAAAATAATCATTCCTAAAAATCAAAAAATCATACAAAATGTCATGTTAACCGTTGAGGTACCTACTTATATATTCTAAAGGAAAATATTCATTTTTCTCAGTTTTTGTACTTATATTTGATGTGAAAAGGGCCTCATTTTATTCAACTCGTCCAGGACCCTCGAAACATTAGAATCGGGATTGAGAGTGGATAACCAAGGCGTGGTGAGAGTGTTTGAGGATGACAAGAAAAAAATAGAGCTTGAAAGGGTGATTTGAATTTCACCAGGAACCGATGGCCTCGCGGTGAGACTTTAGCTTTGATCTACGTTGGGTCTAAGTTGGATGCAGCATTTTGTGAAATTCCAGGATAAGATGGCCCCTCTAGGACAAGATTTTCAAATCACTTAGGCTGTGTTTGGTTTAGGGAAAATTTGGCGGAAAGGAAAATTTGATAAAAAATTAGTAAAATTCATTGTTTTGTTTAGATGGAAAGTAGGAGGGAAAGAAAATTAGATGAAAAATTGAATGAAAAATATGATTCTACATATATTAAACAAGTTCAATGTATCTTAAACAAATAACCATTTTTTGAACAAATTCAATGTATTTCATCAAATTCAATGTATGAAATGATAAAATGTTAATATTTTTCTACTTATTTTTCATAAAACTTTCCATGATTATGGAAAATGAAATGAATTCCCAACAATTTTCCTTGACATTTTCTTTATAAAACCAAACAAAGGAAAATTAGATGGAATCCTTGATGGATTCCATTTCTTTTCAATTTTCCCTCAAACTTTCCTTTCCACTCAATTTTCCTTAAACCAAACACAGCCTTAAGGTGTGTTTGGTTGAGGGAAAGTTGTATGGAAAGAAAAATTTGATGGGAAATAGAATTGAATCCAAATTCCTAAGGAATCCATTTCATTTTCCACTTGTTTGTTTATCATGGAAAATTTAAAGGAAAATGTCATTTCTTATTGTTATTAAACAAAATTTTTCATACAATTTTCCATCAAATATTTTTTCCATGAAATTTTCTATTTAAACCAAATAAATCATTTCTCTAACTTTCCGTCTAATTTTTCCTTTCATGAAACTTTTCCTAAACCAAACAAAGCCTTAAATTTGTGATATTTTTCAAATTTTCAATTTTTTTAATTTGATATTAGATCCAGGCGCCTCCTATCACCAAGATCTTCTGTGAAATCCTCATCGTTCCTGTTTTCACCGCTCGGTGTCTGCCTTCGCCATGGCTGTTGCACCGCAACTCTCTGACATTCCACTCGATTTCTCCATCAACGCAATGCATTGAAGCACTTTTTTATTTACAAATTATAAATTTTTTGCAAGTGTTTTGGTTGTTAAGTCAACATCTCGTAAACAGGATTGAGTTGTCCGTCAAAATTGACAGTCTTTGCACCTATGTGGAAATTTTGATAATTCCGATCGCAATTGCATAAGAGATGATAATTCGTGATTTTCTTAAAAAAAATTCTTTTATTTTAATTTGTCACTTAAAAAAATTATTTGTTCACTTTTATTTGTCACTTAACAAATAAATGCTATTATTGCATAACTTTAAAAATTAAATAATTAATTATTTCATTATCATAATCCTATAATTCATTTTATATTAGTAATAATCTAGTTCACTTTAGATTTTACATGAAATTTAAAAAGAACATTTTGAATAACGAAATATTAAATTTGATTAACACGTAGTAGTATTAATATCTCATGGATATATTCAATTTAACCTTAAGTCCACATTGATAGCCGGAATTAAGAGTGAAATTGGATAATTAATAATCTCAAGATACAAATTCTAGATTTAAAAATAAGAATTATTTATCCCACCAAAATAGGTGAAATTATTTATTCAGTTATTAATAATACTGTAATAGCTACCAAACGTACCCTAGGCGAAGGGAGTACATAATAATTACTGTAAATACATACTTAAATGATCTAATAAATGAATAATTGATGAGTAGTTACCATTTCACACGTTTGGTAAAAATATTAATAAGGGCCCAAGGGGTATAATATTAATTTTATTTGGTATACAAAGGTTGCGTTTCGTAGCAAGTATAAGATAAGAGAGTATTATTAGTACTAGGATAAATAATACCACCTATTAGGAATGTATTATTAATCCTGACTCACAAAGGTAAAATTTGTAGTTGGGATTATTAATATCCATCCTTATGTCGTACCAAACACGTTACATCCGTATTAATAATCCTATCCCACTTTCAATACCCGCTACCAAACGTGACGTCAAGATAATTACTACCCAAACACTCAATAAGAAATAAAATTTATTAATCGAATAAAGATGGTCAATATTTGATTGAAATGTGGTGTAAATAATACTCTCACTATTGATATCAAAATTAAGAATACTCATTCCGAATATGTACTTATTTACCGGATAATTCACCATTGAGCCACTTATGTTAAGTTGCTTATTAATAGTTACGTAATTTACTAACTTATATTTTTAAGTGATCAGATCAACGGTTGAACCGATTATATTGACCGTGAATTACAATTTAAGCGTGGCTACAATTTTAATAACTATGAAAAATAGATTCTTTTTACTACTGCATATTGTAAATGTGGTGTTACTATTTTAAGTGGCAAATGTGTGGTAAAAATTTTATTTGAGGTTTCAATTTAACTATTAAATTTACCATGTCAAATCTATATATATGGTTGGCTAAAATGGCATTGTTTTCTATGGTTTTTAGGGATTTTAGAGTACAGAATTTTAGGATTTTAATGTTTTGACAGTTGTAAGATTTTTGAGGTTCTAAGGTTTAAGATTTTAATTTTTTTTAATATATTTCAAAAATATTAAATCCTAAAAAAAATTAAAAACCCAAAATTCTGAAACTGCCTAGACCCCAAAAACGCTCAATACAAAAAACATTGAAAAATCTTAAAACCCTTAAACATGTGTCATTAGCCGTTCGGGCACATGACAAGTAGCACTGGCTATATTTGTGTTTTCAAATTAAATTTATATTAAACATAAAATTTTATATTTTTAATTACAAATAAATATTAATTCAAAACTACATCATTTTACAGTGTTTTTGATTGCTTGTTCCGGACACGGATACAGTGCTGCGCAGCGCTTTGCTGCGAGCATAAAATGACGTCGTTATTATAGTAACCACCCTAAAATATTAGAAACTTTGAATCATGAAATCCTGAAACTCCTAACCATCATTCAAAATGAAGTTATTTTAGTTGCTCGGGTATGTATTGTATGTGTCAATTTGCAAGTGGTTGTTGAAAAATAAAACCATCTTGTTTTATACAAAATCACTATGATATTGATAGTTATAGTTTTGCATTATTGGATAATTATCCAATAATTAATTACCAAAAAATATTTAAAAATTAAATAAACTAAATTAAATCAACGTAATTTTAGATGAAAATTATTTATAATTAGTAAATAAGATTATTAAATTTAATAATTATATTAAAATGGTAAAATTGGATTTTGTAATTTAAAAGTAGATAATAACGTTTTTAAATTTGAATGAGCTGATAAGGCTGTTTTCTTACTTATCGGCTTATCGCCAATACTATAAATATAAAAATAATGCCTAAATCGAACTCGGTGGCTGGCTAGCTTGCTTTTTCTGGAAGAAACGATTCAGCGATTGAACGCTGAGAGAATCGTCAGTTCACACAAACCCAATCCCACTCGATCCAACTGACGTCGCCTTCCGGCCACCAATCCCGATCTCCCTCCTCCTCGCTAATGGCGAGGCCTAATCAGGAATTAGTCGACACATTAATCGGCATCACCGGCTTACCCGAGACCTTCGCTCTTCAAATTCTCCAGGTACCCTAAGATTTTTGTTTTCTTCACTCTGGTGACTTCAAAGTCGTCTCCCTATGTGTTTTTTCACCTCTCTCTGCTTTTTTGTTATCGTCGGGTTTTCTGCTGTGGATTTTTTGCGTCAAGTTGCTGCTTTGGAGGCTTTTTTGTTTTTTTAGTTTCCGATAGATGAGGTTCGATGGATGAATGGGGCGACTAAATAATTGGGGACTTAACAAATTGTTTGGTAAGAAGAAACACCGATTTATTTGGAGTAGTGGAGCGGGTGATCAGATGGAATTTGTCATCTTGGCTGTGTATCTTGGAACTTGATGGAAATCTATGATTGTTTAAATTTTTTTTGGTGCGCAAAGATGGTATCTTCTGTGAAATCAAAGTTGCATCCCTTATTTTCTTTTTCTCAGGAGCATGGAGGTGACCTTAATCGAGCTGTAAATGCACACTTCAATGATGGAGATAGAGCTTTGTAAGCCATATTATCTATGTGCTATATGCTTTTTCTCTTTTTCTTTTTTTGCCTTCATCATCTTTTTTAGAGTATTTTTACTTGAGGTTGTGTCAACTGTCATCTATGTAACACTTTACTATAAATTACCATCAAATTCTTATGTCACTGCAGTGCTCGCGGAACAGCTGTTGTTGGTCCCGGAGATGATATCATGGACATTGATGAGCCACTACAGCATGAATCATCCAGAAACCTTAATCTGCCTTCCCTCATCAATCCTGATTTTCGAGGAAGAGTATTTGATGGTGCTGCAGAGTTCACAAATATTGCACCTTTTGTTACACATCCCTCAGAAAGAAGGGTGAGCCCCATAGAGGTGAAGAAAGAAAATGGTTCGCCTTGCCATACTGGTCTCCCTCTAACCGTTGAGGATGCGACTGGGAGGCCACAAGTACGTGTTGATGGCCACGAAGCTGATGAGACAATAGTAATTGACGATGACGGTGACGATGATGCAGCCGACAATGTTCCATCAGCTTCGAATGCATGGGATGTGCGTAGGACTAAACCGAGTGCTCCCTTTTTGAACAGAATGCAAGAGCCTGACCTTGATATTGAAGAAGAAATGATTCGTGCAGCCATCGAGGCTTCCAAGAGGGAGGCTGAAGGCACATATTCAAGTGAACAGTTTTACTTTCACGGTGTAGGAAGCATTAGATGTGATCATTCATGTTTTCATGTGTCATCAGCTGCTCAAGTGTTGTGTTTCAACATTCTCTTTGTTTTCTTCACAGGGGTCAGAGGGTAGATCAGAATTTCGCAATTCCAACGCCCAAATTGGTTCATCTTCGTTTGAGGCAAGTAAATTTTTTTAGTAAATGTTCAAGTGTAAATATTTCTCTGACTCTTTTCGCTGCCTTAATACATTGGTTTGTCATCAGGGGGCAGGCCACCAAAATTCGCTGCGTGAACGTGTGGATCATGGAAAAGCAGAAACCAGTTCACCTGAGGATGAGGAGTTTCAAAAGCCATTGTCTGAAGATGAAAGGTAAATAGCATTGGTCACTATGTTGGTCCCCCTCCTCCCTCTTTCTCTCCCATTTCTCCTGTTCGTGCAATTCACTGTTGGGATTGACTTATCGTCACTGCCATATTTATACATAGTTCGCATGGTTTTGATTTGGCAGTTTGTATTCTGATTCTGAAAATCATAGGTTAGGGGCAGGGAGTTCTTTTATTGAGGGTCACACTGGAATCTTGGTAAATGACACATATCACAGGCAAAGTAGTAGGCGCCTGACGTCAGGCTCTGTGGATTCTTCTACAGAAGTTGGAGAAGACGTGGTTAGCCCACCATTGAGGCAAGGGCCACAACAGTTTACCAATACAAACTTACCGCAGATTCAGCAAAGTGACAATGGTTTTCATGCCGATGAGGTATTACTGTTTTGCAAGCATGGTTATTGCTTGATAAGTAAGGCTGTTTATACTTCGATCCAAATCGGAAATGGAACCTAGCTGAATTATTTTGGTTTATAAGATCATCACGATTGTTGAACTAAATTGAAAATTCGACATACAACAATTGATATAATGATTCGGTGATCAGTTTTGTTTTTTTACTAATTAGTTAGACCAAAAATAATCTCTATATTTTAATGTTAATATAACTCTTATCAATAAAAATTATAATTTTATAACTAAATACTTTATTCTTCTCAAACTTCTTGTTTCTAATTTTAACTTGTGGAGTTGATTTAAGATCTTATTATTAAACAGTAATATTAATCTTACCAATAGCAAATATTCTTGTATAACTTATCTTCTCAGTCAACTTGTTTCTAATTTCAACTTATGATTTACAATAAACTACTAAACCATTATGTTCTTTCAAATTATTGCTTTTAAATTTGTTGAGGGATTAGGCCATACTATTTAAGATCCAATTAAAAAAAACATGTAAATCGATTCAAGCTAATCCAAACTGTTAATTAGTGGTTCGATCATCGGTTTAAACATAATAAATCAAACAAGCTATTTATGTTCGATTTTAATTGATCCAAAAAATGATTAATGAACCCCCAATTTATAAGCATGTTATTGTTGACCTGTAATTTTTTTGGTTTCCTGTGATTATAGTGGGGAGGCATCTCTTCAGCAGAGCATGATGAAGCTGTTATGCTTGAGGCTGCAATGTTTGGTGGCATCCCTGAAACCAGTGAATACAATGCATTTGCTACTCATAGGGTCATGCAACCTAATCTAAATGGGAACTTCGAACCATATGTGAGGTTGGAACCTCGTCCTCCATCTCCCAACCTTACTGCTCAACGCATGTTACGTGAACAGCAGGTTTGTGTGCTACTAAAAAATTGTGTCCTCTTTAATTAGTCTAGCTGCTGATTTTGTCGCTCTTGGACACAGGATGATGAATATCTTGCATCTCTGCAAGCTGACATTGAAAAAGCTGAGGCTCGCCGTCTAGAAGAACAAGCAGCCAGAGATGCTGCTCTTGAAGAGCAGAAGCGAAAGGAGGAAGAAAGCCTACGGAAATTGGACGAGGAACAGGTAACCACATGGACTGATGCTTGAATTCCTCTCCATATCTTATATGCAAGTTTCGGGTGTGTGTTCTGAAGGTAATATTGTTATTCGCTAGTACCAAATAGATCATTAGCCAGACTAACAGTGCAGACTTTAAAATGGAGGATATGCTCCTTATCTTGCATTCAGCCTGAGAGAGTTCAATATGTAATACTTTTCCACAAAGAGCTGAATTATAACTGTTTTGAAAAGGCTGGTGTATTTTCTTTTACATTTTCCTAGGTTCAATTTCAAAATTCAACCACAGTTGGGAAGTGGGATTATGATCTAGTTAAAATCATTTAATGTTGTGATTATTGTGTGAAATTTTCATTTATTTGTGGAAAAATAAAATCCCGTTTAACAAAATAGTGTTTTGAACTTTGCAAATTTTACTTACTATTCAACTCTGGTAGATTTTTTGCTTCTTTTAAAAAAAGTAAGTTGCGAATGTCAGATTGTGGTTTGGCATAATTCAAGTTAAAGTTTGAAAACTTCTTTTTGGATTTTCTTGCTTAGAGAAGTATTCCGGTGGTGCTGTGATTTGTAAGGATTCAGAGTTTGAGTACTAAAGTACTTTCAAGCATCAATAATTATCAAATTCCTGATCCAAGGGACATTTTCCTCCCATTTATTTTTTTTTCATATGGAGGTTTTTCCTGCATTTGGTCATTTATCTAACATTCTTTCCTAGGCCTCGCATTTGCAGTCATTAAAATTGTGTTCATTTGCCTATTTCGGATTTGTTAGCTTTGTGCTCTTTTATGCCAATATTACTTAATTTATTGGCAGGAACTTGAGAGGCAACTTGTGGCCAAAGAAGCTTCTATACCCCAAGATCCATCACCAGATGATGTGAATGCTGTAAATCTTCTTGTACGAATGCCTGATGGTAGTCGTCGAGGCAGACGATTTCTCAAGTCAGACAAGCTCAAGGTATATCATTATCTCAGTTTGAATGTGTTCCCAAAACCTACATCTCTTTTTGACAGTAAGAAATCTTACACTGATTATGTTTCTTTGTGTAGTCGCTTTTTGATTACATCGACATTGGCAGAGTCGTCAAGCCTGACACCTATAGATTGGTATGAGATTTGATTAAAATTTAGCACATGCCTGTAGTATTATATTTTGTTTGGAACTGCATAGGGAAGTTGTCATATCTGTTTACTGTATCTGTAGTAAATTTTGAGCAAGAAGCTTTCTATAAATTCTTCGCTCATCCAATCTATAGCAGTAATTCCCTATTGGTCTGTGATTGTTGTAAGGAGAACTGATATGAGACGAATTTTGCTATTCTATTGACTGACAGGTGAGGCCTTATCCTCGGCGCGCATTTGGTGATGGAGACAGGATCTTAAGCTTGAATGAGCTAGGTTTGACCAGCAAGCAGGAAGCCTTGTATCTGGAGTTGGTATAGCCTGTGAATTCAACAATAGATTGTGAAACGGGTTCTCATGGCGTTTAGTGTCTACCTGCGAGGGCTCTTCTTATGAAGAATAAGCTAAATTATGATCTGCCCAAATATTATTTTTGAAGTTTTATGTCAAAGTTGGGCAGTCTTTACCTTAGTTTGGTGTCTGAATATTGTGGGTCATTGGATCGGAATCTGCAAATTTATTTTATTTTATTTCTTCACAAGCCACTGATTTGAACTTGATTGATCAAACAAGGTAGTGGGGGAGTAGCTATGAAGAAGAACATACGCTCCCTAGCATACTGATCTTGGATGCAGCCAAGCGAGGACTCAACTCATTGACATATGACACGTACTCGGAATGAGGTTCAAGTAGAATGGAGTCACTAGTTGACAGACACAAGTAGCATGCAGCTGCTAAGCAACTTTAACTACTGGCGACAGCTCTAATTCAAGCCCGGTCAGTTTTGACCTGGTCTTAAGTTTACCAAAAGGAAACCAATGACAATTACAATCTTTCCTATGATTAACAAGTAGATGTAGTTCCAGTGGAATATGTGTAAAAACATTGATTAAGTATAAAACACAACAATTAACTGGTGGTTCGTGGACTGATGCACGGATTTTGTTTTTCCTTTTTAGAGAATGCAACATAATTAAAAAATGAGGAAAAAATTGAAAAGGGGCCCTGAACTATCACCGCTTACCCAATTACGGTCAGAACTACCACGATTTTCAAAAAGGGTTTGATGAACTGATTTTCTAAAATAAAATTTACCATTACATTTCAAAATTAATATTACTATAAGACTTAAATTTTTGTGCGAAAATTACGTCGTTTAGTTATCAAAATAAATTATATCGTTTAGCGCACATAAAGAAAATGATGTCTTTTGATAACCAAACGATGTAATTTTGACACACAAATCTAAATTCTGTAATAATATTAGTTTAGTAATATAATGGTAAATTTTATTTTAAAAAATCAGTCCAATTTTTTTTTCATCGCACTCTTTTTAGAAATCGTTGTAGTTCTGACCGCAATCAGGTAAATGGTGATAGTTCAGGGCTCATTTAGGGTTTTATTCCTTTTAAAAAATTTGGTCAAGAGTGGTAAGAAAATTAATGTATGATATAGGAGCAATGGAGCTCATAAACTCAGTAGCCAGTAAATATATATAGGTGCTGATAAGTCCTCCAATGAGTGGGATGTTGGATTTTTTTTATATATGTGATTGATTTTCTAATTTTGATGATGATTCAATTGGGTCAACATATAGAAATATAAAAAATTTGAATTATCATTGTTTCAGTCTGTACTATTTTTATTATCAATGTGCAACAAAAAAGTTAAACTAATTTAGTAAAATAAAATTTATAATCACACTCATAAACCAATATTACTTTAAGAATTAGATAAATGTATTAAAATTATGTTGTTTTTTTATCAAATTAAATGATATTGTTTTGTGCATAAAAATAAATGAATACTTTTTTATGCTCAATATCCTACACCTCAACAAATTCGATAAGATTATTTTTATATAATGAATCAAATCTAATTTATCTTAAATCACATCCTAAATTAGAAGAAAAAACTTTTGCACCATTTTTGATAGTTATGTTAGTTTGGATCATAATTAGAAAAACGGTAATAATTCAATACCCCTTTTAGTGCTTTTTCTTACAAATAAAGTGGGCTAGTTATTCGTATACTGATTATGCATGTTGATAGAACCAGACCTGAATTGCATATAAAAAGAGAGCCCAAGTCTCAAATTCACTATCTTTTATGATCGTCTTGTATATGGAAGAGACAATCTAAAAAATTAAAAAAATACGATAAGAAAAATTATAATTAATCATAAAAATAATAGAAGTGGTCACAAGATGTAATTATCAATTTAATTGAGAATGTGGTTGTGAAAATTGATCACGAGTTTGGCCGCCAAATTTCTCACAAATTTGGCGACCATCAGTTTTGATCTCAAAAAATGATCGATGCCTCTCACCACCACATCAACTGAATCTATAAATATTGTACTTACTTGAAACACATATAGTCGCATTCAACTTTTCTTTCAGCGCTACTATGGATCCATTCTCAACTTTTAAAATATCACCGAGTTCATGGACACTACAACCAAGCATGCTCTGTGAAATTGGATTGTTTTCAATTCAAGAACATATTAAATGTATGTAAGAATCCTAACTATATCATCATGTCATTTAGTCTAAACATTGTTAATCTCACAAATATTGTATTTTATATTATTCCCTATTAGGATTGCATTGTTCTTCTACTAAACCTTAAACCCGAACTATCAATTTTTTTAAAAAACATATACTACCTTTTTTTCTATCATTTTCTATCAATATATCCCACCATTAGATTTCGAGACTTTCCTTACTTTTTTATTTCTATCGATATCATTAACAGACTGACTCATTAAGTCCGCTAATACTAGAGTGGATTATCCATATCAACGAACCTCTATCGAGCTGACTATCACGTGAAGAATCTATTGCAGCATAAAGCGGATTATCTACTGAAATCCGCTTATTTAAGGAAATACTTCAGTGCTAAACAAGAATTTCTCTCACCCATAATCTACGGATATCATCAGCGGATTTAATTAAACAATCCACTAGTAGCCATCTAGATTGAGGCTTGCAGATATGGACAATCCGCTATTAGTGACAGCATATTCAATGGGTCATTCCGCTTATAATATCAACGAACAAAAAAAGTAGGATTGTCTAAAAAATAAACCAGAAAGCGGGGGACATTTGATATAAAATAATGAAAAGAAGGTAATTTTGAAAAAAAAATTGAACTATAAAGAATGCACTTTCAACCAAAATGATCATCTTTCAGATATGGACAATCCGCTATTAGTGACAGTAGATTCAATGGGTCAATCCGCTTATAATATCAGCGGACATAAAAAAAGTAGGGTAGTATGACGTACTTTTCCTCCACCAAATTAGGAGTAATCACTCAATATTAATATTCCATCCTTCTAAATTGAGTGTTAAACTTGTTGTAACCCAAATTTTGATCATATAATTGTATAATCAAACTAACATCCTTCCCGAAATCGGATTATGACTGTTCCATAATTTTTTTCTATATTACTAAAATCCTTTTGATAATATCTAAATCTCTAACAATAAAACTCTCCACATGTTTATCAAAATGTTTTCTCAAAAACTTTTCTCGCGCTTCTCTGATAATAATGCTGTTTTGATGTAAATTAACCATGTAACATAATGTTCATAAAATTTTGCAAAAATTTATGTAGAGAGTACTAAATTTTCACTCTCAAAATATTCGTCCACACTTTTTTTAATTCATGAATGATTTCCATATCTAATAGTTCTTAATAGTTCATTAATGCGGTCCATTTTTTTTTTCATCGCACCATTTTTGAAAATCATAATAGTTCGGACCGCAATTAGATAAGTAGTGATAGTTCAGGACCCCTTTTGAGTTTTATCTCTTATTACATTCATTTATACGAGTTTGTAAGGATTTGACTTCTTTCATCCCGATATTATTAAATTGAATATTCAAGTACAATCGAGCGATTATAATATCATTTTAGTGTATATGAAATCCAACTTATCCCATAATACATAAAACAGTCACTATTATCTAAATACTAATTACGCATTTATGTCATCGTATCCCATCCCAACAGCAAACTAGGTTTATTCAAACTCGGCTTCCACACCCGGCTAGCAAGCTCGCGCCTGTTCAGGTTGATGATCTTTTGTTCGAGCTCGGGCCGATAAAGCTTCCCAAACATGAGTTTGGCCATTATAAAATGTAAACAAAAAAGTTATATGACATTAAGCCGAAATATTGGAAAATTTATACTGAACTAGCAAGTACAAGTTAGGCTCGAGTACTACAATTTCATCTTTTAAGGGTACTGTCTAATAACCTCAAGATGTTATATTCGAATATTGGCGGTACCGTATTTACACTTTGATACACGCGTGTGAGTTGACCGCAGTGAGAAAGAGCGTCACTTTCAAGATGGAGAAGTGTGCAGCCCTGACCATCAGAAAAAAAAACACAATTTCAAAAATAAAAACAATGCAATTAAACAATTCATAAATAACTCTATATATCGTTTAGCCCGAGGTGTAATTGTGCTCTTCTTTGGTCAGTGTCTCTTCCTTTGATTAATTTTTTACTGATGTGGAAAAAAAAATTTACGTCACCAATAACATTTTCTCACACTGCCTAACGTAAAGTTAATTTCTAACTTCTATTAATTGAACTAGTGATACTTTCTGAATGGACCTTCCTGTTCATCACGTATCGGTATAACACAATCAATAGGAAATCGTAAGTGGTGTGTTAAAAAGTTTAAAAATTTTCAAATTAATGGTAAACCACTACATGTCATTTTAATTTTTCAACATGACAGATGACGATTTCTCATTAATTGTATTCACAATCCACCCAAAAATAATTCCAACTCTCGTTTTCGTGCAGTTTGTGATTGAGGGTTATAATGCAGTCAAGTCTTCTTATTAATTATGAGATTTTGAGATAGAAATCGTTGAAATTTTCGAGATAAAAAAAAAGAACTTGCTTGCCTTTATTAATTATGTGGTCATATGAGATATACTTTATAACAAGAAATATTTAAGTATTCAACCTGTTTTTCACTTTATCACTTTAAGCTTGTTTGCAATTTTAGGCAAGCAGTATTTTCTTAATTAAATGAGGTCGATAGAGTTGTTACTGTTGCCTCGCTAGAAAAAAATAAATGAAGAAAAATAAATTCTATTTATACAAAAATAAAATATAAAAAAAATTCCTTAAATATTTTAGGGAAGCCGTTTTTCTATTAATTTTCATCTAGCTTTTTTACCAGATTTTTTAGATGTCAGATTTTAATTTGGGCTTAGCGGATATACCCTGTCAGAGCATATAAGCTATTTATTATAGCGGCTAAATGATGTCATTTTAGATTATTTTTATGAGATTTAAGATTTATAAGTTTTCGAATTTTTGTTGTTTTAGGATTTTAAAGTTTTTTTGTTTCAAATTTTCATATTTCAGTGTTTTTTGAATATTTCTAAACTCATCTAAAACAACGTCATTTCACAACTCTAAAACCCCAATCCTATCCCAAAAATACTAAAAAAAACACTAAAACCCCTCAAAATCCTAAAAATTCTAAAATAGAAACTTTGAATCGAAATCCTAAAACTCCTAAACACCATTCAAAATGGAATCACTTGAACCGCTCGGGTACGTAACTTATATTTACTGACATGGTATATTCATTTTTCCAATTTAATTTACATGAAAAGGAAAATAATTTTGATTTAGGCAGTGTAAAAAATTCTTATTCATTCACAATAATCAATTTAAAAAAAATAAGAAAATAGGATTATACGGAAATGGAAGGCAACGGTCGTGTGAGGGGGACAAAACCCCAGAGGCGACAGGAGAGGAGTGATGTTCCTATGTGGCGCACGTGACTTCCAACTCCTCTAAAACCTCTCCAACGGTCGTATTTCACCGACTCACGCCACACACCATTTCCTGCCCCAACGGTTGCATAAACCCCACACACCCATTTCTCCTTCCCTCCCATCCATCGAATCATCTTCTACCTTCTCCATCGACGCAGGGCCCCCCTCACCACACCTCCTTCCTTTTTCACCCCCCAGCAGCACAAGGGCTGGCGTGAATGAAGACCCACACCAAGGTGAATACGGAAGACATGTCGTCTCTTTAGTTTCAGCAGTTGAGATAGAGAGAACCCCCCGACACCAGTCCCGCCACACTAGCACTCAAACTCAAAGAAAGAGAGAGAGAGATGTTGGGTTTTTTCGGGTTTGGAGATTTGATGGACTCGGTGTTCGACTGAATGACTGGTTTTTCTGGGGTTGGAGATTTGATGGAGATGTTGGTTGTTGCAGATTGTGGAAAGGGCTTTATGGGAGTTTCAAGGACTTATTTGATCGGGCAGAGGTTTGAACAAGACTGCGTTTTGGAGTTCAGGTATGGTCTGGCCTTGTCGTCTGTGGAAAAGACCCAGGGAGTGTTCTGGCAATGAGTCTGTTTTGAGTTCCTTGCTTTTCTGAATCCGATGGTTTAGTTGTCGTCTGCTGATTTGGTTGCAGATTTCCATTCTTTCATTCTTTTTCTTGTACCTATAAAAAAGTGCATCACATTTGGATTTAGTCTGATACTCTCTCTTGCAGTGACTCACATTTCTGAAACCCCACAATTTTTTCAGAAACCCCATATCCTTTCTTGTGTTTTCATCGGATTCATTCTTTTTGTGTTTCTTTGATTTTTTTTCTTTCTTCAAATTCTTTGACTGTTATCACTCATTCACACTTGATCTACGCTTTTCTGAGATTGAGAGATACATAGGAAGCAGAGTTCAGTAGAAAAGATTTCAGGTGGGTGTTCTTTTCATACTCGAGGAAAATTGGAGGTGATAGAGGATGTTGGCTGGGTGTTCTAGTTCAACACTGTTGTCTCCCAGGCACAGATTGAGGATTGAGGCATCCAAACAATTCCAGGCCTGCCATTTCCCGTTAACTAATTCCATGAGCACGCAGAGATTGGACATGCAATGTAGTTTTCCCAGAAGAGAAGCTGCCATATCACAGCCTATCAGGCCTGTTGGAATTTCAGTTGATCAGAAACCAATTGAATCCAGGGCAGGTAGTTGTTCTCTTAAGCAGCAGAATATCCACCTTCCACCCCTGGCTACGAGACCCCGTCTTTCATTGCGAGGAAGAAGGGAAACCGAAGGAGGGATTTGGGCGGAAGGAAACAACTTGAAGAGGTTTGCTGAGCGAAGTCCCGTTGATCGGTCTAAGAAAGTGAAGAGGAAAAGGGGTAGCAGCAGCAAAGATGTTGAGCAGTCAGAAGGCGCAGTGGAAGGTGATGATGATGATGATGATGATGATGCAAGTGGGCTGAGATTAGGCCAGTTAGATGGTCGGAGCTTCTGGTTTCAATCGGGTTTTGAGGTCTCTTCGTATCTTCCAGGCCTCAGTCAGCCTGAAGCTCCATTCTCCTTGACAGTTTCTCAAGACGAGGACAGAGTGTGTTTTGTTCCCAGTGAAGTGATCTCCCCTCCACCTTTACCTTTGACTAACAATCCGTGGATTGATTTTGGAGTATCTAAAATCACACACCTAGGTGACAAAAATGTTGAGACTAGCCATCGGCAGCCTGCTGTAAGGGAACCTTCAGAATCAAGGACTTCATATGAAAGCAGCTTGAGCCTCAGGCTTAATGAAAACCCTCCTCCCGTGCATGATTCGGGTAATGGATCGGGGAACCCTCACCCACTTGAAGGAACACCTGCGCAAGTAGTGGATGAGAGTGATGAGGAAGAACAGCTTGGGTTCGAGCTTGTTGGTGACCTTATTGATTGTGTGGAAGCAATAGGATCCAAGAATATTTTGGCCATCAACCATTTCATAGCCAAGTTGGGAGATCTTGCTTCGCCAAGAGGAAGGACGCCCATCGTACGATTAGTTGCCTATTTCACTGAAGGCTTAGCAATTCGAACTTCAAGGATCTGGCCTAATCTGTTCCATTTAGCCACCCCTCGAGATCTTGACCTTGCGGATGATGAGCATGGAACTTCATTTAGGCTCCTGAACCAGATAAGTCCTATCCCGAAGTTCATCCATTTCTCATCCAACGAGATTTTGCTCAGAGCATTTGAAGGAAAGCAGAAGGTTCACATTATAGATTTTGACATCAAGCAAGGTCTTCAGTGGCCAAGCTTTTTCCAGAGCTTGGCATCTCGTTCTAGGCCTCCTATCCATGTCAGGATCACAGGTGTAGGCGAGTCTAAGCATGAGCTGAATGAAACGGGGGATAGACTAGCTGGGTTTGCTGGTGCCATGAATTTGCCTTTTGAGTTCCATCCTGTGGTGGATAGGTTAGAAGACGTGAGATTGTGGATGCTACATGTGAAGGAAGGCGAAAGTGTGGCGGTCAATTGCATGTTCCAGCTGCACAAGACCCTTTACGACAGCAGTGGAGGAGCACTCAGAGACCTTCTAGGCCTTATTCGGAGCACTAATCCCACAGTTGTGGTCATGGCAGAACAGGAAGCTTCAACCAACTTTCAAAGCTTGGACACAAGAGTCTGCAACTCCCTCAAATACTATTCTGCCATTTTTGACTCGCTCCATTGCAGTCTTCCTTCACCGAGCGCACCAGCTAGAATCAAGACTGAAGAAATGTTTGGGAGGGAAATCAGGAACATAATAGCTTGTGAGGGCAGTGAGAGATATGAGAGACACGAGACTTTCACCAAATGGAAGAAGCTGATGTCAGATGGAGGATTCACGTCAATGAGAATCAGCGAGAGGGAAATTCTGCAGATTCAAATGCTGCTCAAGATGTACTCATTCCACAGATTCAGTGTGAAAACTCAGAGTGATGAGGAGGAGGAGGGAGCACCGGCAACTGCACTCACTCTGAGTTGGGAAGATGAGCCGCTGTACACTGTCTCAGCCTGGACTCCGACTGATGCTCCTGGTGCCTCATCATCATTTTCTCAGCGCGGCTGATCCAGGTTCAATCTACTTACTGGCATCATTTCTCTATACAAAATTCTTTGTAGGTTAGCCAATTATTATTATTCACATTTCTGCATTCTTTCATTCTTTTATCTGCAGATATAAGTAAGATATGAGTCATATAGTACTACTAGTAGTAACAACTTGATATAATCATAATTCATTCCCTGCAAATATTCTTTGATATGTATTAATTCTACTGTGCTTGTAATCTGAACCTGGAAATTCAACTATCTTGGAATAAGAAAATCCTTCATTTTGATTGATGATTTCTGCTGGTCTTTTCGTTTTTTCTACTGGCAAAATGACTATAATGGCTCGGGAACTCTCTACTACTGATGCAAGACACCTGTGAAAGTAAACAAACAAATATATTAATCATACCAGAAGGTGATGATATTGTGCGGGGATTCTCGTTAGTTTTGGAACCCAAATCGGATGATGAATGATCAACAAGTTTAAGTGCAAAATTTTCGCTTTCAAGCCAGTTTTTAATGACAGCTTGAAACCTAAATTGTTGATGAGGGGAGGGGTCCACAGCCACAAACTTTTATGTACTTTTGTTTGTGTACTAGCAGAGAGGCAACCAGATTGAGCTATTTATTTATATATAACAAGTTGGAAGTTTTTATAATTTTTCAGACGTGCAATTTTCTAACATGTCAGTGATCAACAGTAATGTAGAATAGGAAGATCTCTCCACAACTGAGAGTAGAGTAGAGTAATATATATTTTTTTATGCATTGTTATTATTCTTTTCAACCTCTTCTTTTTTGGACTCTTTGAGAGGTCGAGAGAACATCTCTTTTATTTTCTATAGGACCGGTCTGAATAATTTGGGGCCATGAGCAAAACAAACATTGAGGGTCTTTAAAGGCACGGTTCATACTAGGGCTAAAGCTTCGAGCAAAGCTCCTACACTTAGACCAGTGTACCCTACAAAGCTCAATGCCTATTCTTTAGAAGCTCAACAGCTATGTCTTGCTCTTTTATACTTTCATTTTCTCTAATGTCTGACCCAATTTACAGTTTTGCTCTTTTATTTGTTTCTTAAGAGAGAATAAAAATTAATAATCATCTGAATATATCACATATAAAAAATATTTTTAATTGGCTTATGCCAGTCGACATACTCAATCATGACATATGAATAAAAAGGATGACACATAACATAGATGACATATCTAAAGCTAGGGGATTCAAATCCAAGTTACTTGATTTGTAAGTCAAGTGTTTGATCATCTCATCCAACACTCTATCAGTATAAAGACATAACTAGCAAACATGTACCTGAAACGAAGCATCAACATTATAAAATAAGGCTTTTCTAATCTCTCCAAGATCATAAACTGAATTGTGTGACTAAAACACTAACTTATATTAAAATAAGTATGAAATCAATTCATAAGAATGGAATGGAAAAAACTAGCAAGTCTACCAGCAAGACTAGACTCATTAGTAAGGAAAGTGGACGCCTATATAGAAGGTATTGAGTTTGATTCTTGATGTGAGCTTATGCGGCGATTTACCGAATGAGCGCGAAAGCTAGTTCGCATGCAATGTCTAACAGAAAATACCACTAAACGAAAGTGCGGCTCAACCATATAATAAATATATAAAATAATGAAAACATCTAACAAATTTAAGATTTTTTTAAAATTTTAAAATTTTATCATTTCATGAGACTTGATATAAAAAACATAAACTACATAAAATGGGTGGAAAAATAAATAAAAAGGCTCATAATATTAATTCTTAGTTACTGGTTCCTACTTAGTAACATGTATTCAATTTTTCATTGTCATTTGAAAACAAGAAAATGGGTCGTCATTGATAATTTATGTTTGCATCTGCTGGGTCTCTCTCTTATTTTTATGGTATAAATTTCATCGTAATTTGCAACAGTCTTTTGCTTGTAGCTTTACTCTTATGCAGAATAAAATTATTTTACTGAAAAATGTGACTAAATATGGAAAAAGTATTGGATGAGATGATTAAATATTTAACTTTAACAAATGTTTTAGTATCAAATTCTCTTGGAAACATACAGTTCACACTGTGAGCATCCCCTTCTAGCCGGACGCGATCCTTACTAATAATTTTTTTTATATAAAAAAAAGTGACTAAACGAGTGTGAGTTGGGATTTATGTTCACTAAATGCATTACCCATTGCTAATAATCTAAGAGGAAGGGGGTATCGATGTTGACTTAAATTATCAAATTTTCTTTACCGATCGATGTGGAGACCTTTGAACATTTATCACATAATGTTGATGGCTAATAGTGGTTTGGGATCATCTGAAGTTTGAGCAAGATAAAAGGTTGTCGACCAAGGCGGATTGGCTATGGTGGTGGAGTTTTAGATTGAATTATCTAAGTTTGAGCTACTCTTGATCAGTTTCTCGTGAGCTTGAAATCAGCGGATTAAGATGCTTCTTGAAGGGTATAAATCAGAGAACTCGGTTATGGTTATTACGACAATAGGCACAAAACTTGACCCAAATCAATAGTGTGTGATTTGGAACTCAAAACCTTACAGTTGACCGACATGATTTTTTATCACTTAACACCACCCCAGATCGCAAATACACGTCTTCTTCAAAACTTGTAAATCGATGGAGGAGTTAGGCACTTAGGCCATGATAATTGATAAGCATTATTGAAAGGAACATGTCCGTACGTGTTTTGTCTCCATTTGTGAATCATTGTAGGTACGCTATAATAATCCCAATACCAAAATCAACAGTTAACTTTCGGTCGATTATACAAGTGCATTTGTCGGTTATGATACATACAGTGGCTATTTTGTAGTACATCATAGGGAGTGGAATCTATATATATAACAACATTATGGCGTCTGTCGTCCTTTCGAACCGAACTGGTTAGGTTCGGTTTGAAACCGGTCGGTTTGGTTCGCTTTGAAACCGGTCGGTTTAGTTCGATTTGAAATGTTAAAAAATTATTAGGTTTGAAATGAGTCGGTCCGGTCTGGATTGAAATGTCGGTTTAAAACCGGTCGGTTCAGTTGGGTTTGAAATGTTAAAAAACTTTTCGGTTTGAAACGGATCGGTTCGGTCCGGTTTGAAATGTTAATTGTTTGGTTACGGTTTCAAATTTTAAAAAACCGCTGATTAATAATTTGATTTGACTTTTGATTTTTCTCAAACCGAACCGAACCGAACCGAACCTGTCGAATCGACGGGTACCTTTATAAAAACAAATTGAAGAAATTACACTTCATTATTTATTTGGGTTAAGATGAATGATTAATGTGAAGTTTGGGCATATCACATCATATGATTGATTATTAACAATCATCGATCGATCCCCCGGGACACGACTCCACTTGCTTGTGAAAACGACCTCCCAAACACGAATGCATTTTAGCTTCTGATTTTTATAACTGATTGATGGGTTGTGTGATAGAGGCGTCATCTTATCCTCATTCCCTCTTGAATCTTGATACATACAAATGGTTATCAATTCAATTCAATATCGGAATCTAATCTCAAACCGTCAAAAAAATATTTGCCATCAAGAAAATTATTTCTCTCATAATCAATCGACAATTTACACGTGTCATAATAAATATAAATACTAATAAAAATATCATGTATCTCGGCTGTCTGAGATATGAGTCCTTAAATACCATTCATTCCTGCTCTTTTTTATGCAAACCATTTTTTCTTCACAAAATAAAGTTAATAACATTTAAAATTTTCAGGATATATATATGATAATATTTAATAGATTCAATAAACTTTGATGAGTGAATAATGAGGAAATGGATCCGGTGCAGCGCAACACTTTGCTGCGAGCCCGAAACGGCGCCGTTTCATCTGCCTAACTTAATCCCTCATGTGCCTGCTTCAACATTTCAATTTTATGACTCAAATTAACAGAAGAGAATTCACCCTGAAACACAGAAGCCAGACATAAATCGGCTTCAGGACCCATCATCTCGTCCAGCGTTAAGCCCACCTGCAATGCCAAATTTTATAGAAAAATCAATAAATCCCAAAATTGAAGCTCACGATTAAATCAACTGAAGAAACCACCGCATATCCATCATTCAAAGTTTAAACACAAGCAACCCTGAACCAGACACGCACATCACCCGACAAGCACACAGCCGACACATCGATCAGATCACCAAACACCGCAGCCAATAACAAAATCGAAACAGAAATTCGAGAGTCGAGTCGCGAAACGGATCGCCTGTAAGAGAGAAAGATTGATGTTGAAATAGGCACATAAGGAGTTAAGTTAGGCTGATAAACGACACCGTTTCAGATTCTCATCAAAGTGTTGTGCAGCACCGGATCCGAATTCATATAATGATTATTCAATACGTACGTAATTAGACAGGTTAATACCAATGTGGATTAATTAATATTATTAAATTTGATAACTCAAAACTGCAAACTTGACAAGACAAAATCCAGCTATGCAAATGCTAAAAGCATTATCAGGCCAACTCGATTGTGTTGTGCTACTGTCGCCCTTCCACGGAATCCTCTCTCTCTACCCCCCAGCCGGCAGTAAAATCCATCAAATCCTCTTCCATCTCGGCGCCCATGGGTTCTTCCTTTTCAGCCATTGCTGCTTTCGTCACCTCTTCCTCTCCTTCATCCACGCCGCCACCCAACCCGGGCCTCGCCGACATGCCCGTCGACTGCCTCGCCCTCGTCCTCGCCCGGCTCCAACCCCCCGAGATCTGCCGCTTCGCCACCCTCAACCGCGCCTTTCGCGCCGCATCCCTCTCCCATACCCTCTGGGACTCCAAGCTTCCCCACAATTACACCTTGATTGTGGACAAGCTCCTCCTCGGCGAGCCGCATGTGGGTTTGGGGTCCAGGACCATTTACGCCACCCTCTCTCGCGCTAATCCGTTCCATGGTGGCACTAAGGTTCGGCTTCCCCTCATCTTGAATTGCTTTTTTTTCTTCTGGGTTTTCAAAATTAATTTATTGGGACTGCGTTTTGTTTGTTCTGCCTGCAGTTAGTGTGGCTGCACAGGAGTGGCAGTGGTTTGTGCATGTCCATCTCTTCCAAGGCCTTAGCAATTACTGGTGTAGATGACAGAAGATACTGGACTCATTTGCCTACCCAGGAATCTAGGTGACCACCCACCTTCATCACCACTTTCTTCTTTCTTCACTTGATTTCAGTACCTGCCTTATATTATCACTTTCTCAGCCCATTTATTTGTGTGAAACGAAGATATGCATCTGAATTATCCAGTTGTGCCATTCTCAGTGATGGATAACAGCTCAAACAGCTTGTCTGGAAGTCTGTGTGTCCTCTACTTTTAAAAAAATTGAAGGCCTCAGGATTATCAGGATTTAGCCTGCAATGAGAAAGGGCTTCTTATGATTATTCCAGTTGCCTTTTTTCAATTCCTCAAGGGTCATCTGACCCTCATTCTCATGGAACATATGTCTCCCCTCCATCCCCTCTGACCTACATTACGTAATAATGATTCTGACACCTTTGCCTTGTTTTTGGTTCGGGGAAAGTATGAGGAAAAGGAAACTTAGATGGAAATTATAAGAATTCTATTTTTAAGGAAAATTAGATAGAAAATGAAGGAGAATTTGATTAAAACTAAGAGTGTTTTAATACTTCCCCAAAAATTTCGAAACTGGAACCATTTTCCTTTCCTTCTCATTTTCCCCAAATCAAACACAAGGTTAGTGTTTTTTTTTGTTAAAGCAAGAATTAATATATGGAGTGAAACTGTGAATTGAAGATGAGTAGACAGTTTCATTTTTATTGGTACAAAACCCATATTGGTCATGGGGTGTGCTGTGTCATGCATGGGAGCATTCAAATAATTTGCCTGATAATGAGAACTTCATTCAAAGAGAGAGTGATTCCCACCTCTTTAATGGCTTTGCATTTAATGTGACTAAAAAGGTTGCTTATATATGTTGTGTCCTAAATTTGAAGTTAGTTGAGCACCTGTGCAATTATGCTTAGCTTCCTGGTTTCTTTTTATATCTATTAGAATGCTAGAATAATCTTATTCTTTTGTTTATTGCTGCTTTATTGACTGATGAAACGCAGTGGCTTGTGATCTGGCTCTACTCTAATGCTTCAGGACCGAGCTGTAACATTTGTAGTTAGGTATCTCCCATCTAATAATTATTGCAATTTCTTATGTTTAGGTTTGGGACTGTTGCATATCTTCAGCAAACCTGGTGGTTAGAGGTGGAAGGGGAGGTAGAATTTCCACTGCCTGCCGGATCGTACAATGTAGTATTCAGGCTGCAGCTTGGGCGTGCCTCCAAAAGGTTCTGTCGCAGGGTGTGCGACTCGAAGCATGTACGCGGCTGGGATAAAAAGCCAGCAAGCTTCCAGCTTTGGACTTCTGATGGGCAGTATTGTGCGACTCAGCATTTCCTGACCGATCCCGGGAAATGGATAAACTACCACGTTGGCAGTTTTGTAGTGGATAAGCGAGACCAGATGACAAAGGTCCGGTTCTCCATGACCCAGATCGACTGCACTCACCCGAAAGGAGGCCTGTGTATAGATTCTGTACTCATATTACCAAAGATGGGATGAGATTTAAAAAAGAAAGGTTAAGAGCGTTTTGGGTAAGTCCCTTAACCTGGTGTAAGTAGAATTAGAGTTGTACCAAGTTGAGCAAGGGGTTCTATCTGGGTTTTAGTTTAGTAGAGCTCTTATGTCCTTTTTATGCCAGGCTCTTATATGTTTCACACTCACGGCTCGGCTCTTAGTGGGGACATAACATAAGGGCGACAGCTCAGGGTTTGTAATCGGTTGAGGCGAGAATTAATGACACACATATATTTCCTCTATTCTTTTTTACATGTCTTTTTTAACAAGTCACTTAATCAAATTTTTTATCCATTTGTCATTTAATATTTTTTAATTTAATAAAAAAAGTTAAGCATGAATGATTTCACTATCATAATAAATAAAAAATAATTTTGTACCAGTAATAATCAATTAATTCCATCTTTTACACAATTTTAAAAATATATATTAATTTTTTATCTATTAAATTCGCAAAATCATTAGTATTAAATATCACATGAATGATCAGACGGACTCAAGTTGAGCAGCAGTTTGAAACCGGGGCTGGCTTAAATCCAGCCGCGGCTTCAAATTGAGATTGGATCTAAATCCAATCACTCTTCCAAACAGCGGTTTGGCTTAATACAGACATAGTTTCAAACCACGATTGATCTCAAATAGATCATTTCAAAAAATTTATTAAAAATAGGGTCAGTCGGAAAAATAGACTTCACTAAAGGATTAATTTAAAAAAAATCCATTATTTGGGTCTTGATTATTTTGCATCAATTTCATAGGTGGATTCACTGTTTTTTCTGTTCATTTTTTTTTGTACAAATGGGGGGACTATCACCAATCTTTTTCTTATTTAATTTTTCTTATAATCTATATTAAATTAATTTGCCTTAGAATCCATGACGTGTCAGGAACAGTCGTGTTCACATTACTAGTGACGTGCTTAATGAAACCACCTTTTAATGCCATATTTCGGTAAGTTAAAATGAGTCCCAACTAGACATAATATCGTGCACTACTACTTCTCGACAGTATACTCATTTACATAAAAGTTTAGTCTACACTATGCTAAAATTTGGTCAATGCATTTTTGTTGGGGGTACTTTTTAAGAACAATCATGAATGCATCTTATTAGATTTGAGTAAACTTGATATTTTTGACACACAACAATATAAATTACTTAGCCTACCAACATTCACGGCTAAATTAAATGTGGAATTGAAAATTGACCGGTGTTGTTTGAATAAGACATCAACTTTAGAGGTTCTTCAAGCTACAACAGATGGTGTAGTCGATGAATGAAGCAAGTTTTTTGACGACGATGGTCTTTTTATTGATTCAGTGTCTCTAATAATCGGAATTGGGGTTTGCTCAGTTGTCGCATAGGAAACATAAATCGAGTGAATCCTAAAGATGTATCTTATGTCCTGTATAGTGGTGTTGAGCAATGGGGACCGTAAACTTAGTTGGGGAACATCCATCGATTGTGGACCTCATGCTATTAGACCAATATTGTTTAGGCCTGATTGACCCTACATTCTCCAACTTAATCGAATGACTAATCAACATAGATTCACACTCAATAGACTAGCATACCAAGGTAATGTGTTACAACAACTAGTATGATACTACTGAAACTCCAGTATCTATAATATACCACTCTATCTCCCAAGGATAATTACTAATTTTTATTGGAAGTTGTTCATAATTATGATCCTCTTTTTCAGAATCAGGTCATAAGCTACCCTTTAAACTTATGTCGGGAACATGCTTTTGGAAGAGACTGTGTGGTAAGCCTTTAGTAAGTGAATCCACTAGCATCAATTTAGTATTTATTTATTGAATCGTATTAATTTAATCTTGAATTATATTTTCACAATATGATGCTTAATGTCAATGTATTTGAAAGCACCACTTAACTTGGTATTATTCGAAAACAAGCCTGAGATAAAATTCTTAAATCATACAGCTTGTCCTATGGCTTCAAAACATGATACAAACTCAGAGTGCATCATTGATGACGCTGTAAGCTCTTGTTTAAAGCTTTTCCATGAAAAAGCTTCTCATGCGAGGGTGAAAATGTATCATGATGTTGACTTTTTAGCATCGACACAACCCGTAAGATCAACATTTGAATAACCTATATTTTTAAAGTTATGGGTTCTCTTATATGTGAGCACATAATGCGTAGTGTCTTGCAACTAATTCAAGACCTTCTTAACAGCCTTCCAGTAATCAAGTCTAAGATTTGACTGAAATCTGTCAAGCATCCCATTAACAAAAGTCAAATCAAGACATGTATAGACTTGAGCATACATAATGCTTCCGACATCTAAAGCGTAAATAATCATCTTCATCTAATCAACTTCTAATTGATTGTGCGTACATTGGAATAATTCAAACATATCGTCTTTGACTATACGAGCAGGCGTGATAGAATAATTATGCATGCTAAATTTCTTAAGTACTTTGTCAATGTATGACTTTTAAGACAAACTAAAAACTTCTTTAGACCTATCTCAGCGAATTTCAATGCCTGGAACATAAGATGCATTACTGAGGTCCTTCTTATCAAAATTAATGGATAAAAAACTCTTCGTCTCATGCAGTACGTTCTTATCACTGCTAGCTAATAAGATATCATCGACATAAAGTACTAGTATGATAAATTTACCTCCTCTAAATTAGACATATGTACAATTATTCATCTTATTTTTAATTAAGTTTATTGTCTCATCAAACTTAGGATACCGTTGTCTAGACGCTTGCTTTACTCCAAATTGACTTCTAATGCCGCCATCACATGTTCCTTCCTTGAATGACAAAACCTTCTGGTTGAACCATGTATACAGTTTCAGTTAGTCACCATTGTGTAATGCGGTTTTAGTATTTATTTGATGCAGCTTTAAATTATAATCAGCCACTAGCTCCATAACTAATTTTGGTGAATCTTTATTTAAGATGGAAGATAAAGTGTCATTATATATAATCGATCCTTTCTCTTTGCCTAAAACCTTTCACTACAAGTCTTGCCTTGAATCTTTCGATATTTTCTTTATAGTCATGCTTAGTTTTGTAGATCCACTTACAACATACTATTTGACTCCATCAAGAATTTCTAATAAATCTCATACATCATTAATTCTCATAGACTTTATTTCATCTTCCATAGCTTCAAGCCAATTTAATGAATCCTTAAATATTATGACATTCTTAAATTAAGTGGGATCATCTACTCTTCCTATGTCATGCACATCTTCATTTACACGACATAATAGTTAGAGATGGTAGACCTTTTTTCTCACTGTGCTCTTTGTAAAGGTTCATTAGTTATCACATGATTCATCAACTGTCACTGAGACTAATTTATCTGTATCTCATCATTAGATATAATATGAATGTTTATGAGCCCTGAGTCGGGGAGTCATTTCCAGGATTCAAAACAAGAGGTGTAACTAATTAAGGAGTAGAGATAATTGTCTCTTGGATTATCGGTAGTGGGACATAAACCTGAATCTTCTCAAGATCAATTTTATTGCTTTCTAAACTCCCACTGATTGCATTATTCTCAAAGAAAAATGCATGACGTGTTTCCACGAACTTGGTAGTGCAGTCTGGACAGTAATAACAGTACCCGTATGACCTATCGGGATAGCCAATAAAATGACAACTTACGGTCTTAGGCTCTAATTTTTCAATATGCAGATTAAATAATTTAGCTTCACCAGGGCAACCCCAAATATGTAAGTACCTTAAAATCGATTTTCTCCCAATTCATATTTTCATAAGGTGTCTTATGAGATGATTTACTGGGAACCTAATTAATTATGTGAGTGGTTGTTTTAGATGTTTCCATCCACAAGTTTACTGAAAAACTAGAGCAACTTAGTATACTTCGTACCTTGCCCATAAGTGTACGGTTCCTCCTTTCAGCTACTCAATTTTACTGAGGTTCGTGGGCATTGAGTATTGAGATATTATTCCATTTTTTTGAAGATATTTAGCGAACAGGCCAGGTATTTGTCCACATGGAGCATGTCTCCCATAATATTCTCCACCACTGTTTGATCACACCATCTTAATGTTAGAATTATACTAATTTTCTACTTCAACCTTAAATATCTTAAATTTATCAATCGATTCAAATTGGTCATAATTTTAAAAAAATATATCCTTAACAGTAGAAATCATCAGTAAATGTAATAAATGAGTCAAATCTGTCTATTGATGTTACGGGAAATGGTCCGCACTTATAAGTGTGGATTGATTTCAAAGGACCCGTACTCTATGTGATTGCTTTCTTGATTTGCTTAATGTTTCTCTTGATGCAGTCAATGCAACCATGAGAATCAGAGAAGTCAAAGGGTTGAAGTACCTCATCTTTAATGAGATGTTATACTCGACCCTTCGAAATGTGGCCTAAACGACAATGCCATAATTTTCCATGAAGTCTAATTATTTTCATCACGCTTATATTTTATTTTGAAACATCGTCACATATCTTTAATAGTAAAGGAAATTTATTACATAAAAATATAGAATTTATCATGTCTAACAACATGATCAACAATGTTATTATTAAATTGAACAACACACTTATTGTTTCCAAGCGTACACAGATTACTATTATTATCAAGATAAATAGAAATTAGGTTTCTCCTCATGTTAGGAACATAAACGACATCATGAAGACGAAGGATGAAACCGTTCTCCAAAACTAATGAGAGTGATTTAATAGCCTTAACTTCAGCTTCTTTTCTATTTGGTACTCTAAGGTCCCCCTCGTTAATGCCCAATTGGTATGAAATCTCTATACTGAACTAGAAATGTGCATGGTGGCACCTGAGTCATTCCATCGGGAATTCATAGAGTAATCAATATAAAGGGATTCATCAATGAAGGAAATTTTATAATTACCTTTCTTGGTGAGCCAATTCTTAAAGTCGTACATTCTTTCTGAATGTGTCCCTCTTGCTCAGAGAAGTACCAAATTAAGGATGAAGCATGTGTCTTTGCCTTCTTATGCAATGAAGGACTAGGCTCCACCTTAGGAGACAAACCAAGCTTCGTTTTGGCTTTGTTGTTAGCTTGATGTTTCTTTTTATCAAAGCTAAAATTATTCACTTGGTCTCTCCCACTTTCGATAATCCTCTCTTCCTCTTGGACATAATATCCAATCAATTCTGTCATTTTCCACTTATATTTCTGAGTATTATAGTTTATCTTTAAAGTAGTTTACTCCTGAGGGAGCAAAGTCATGATGAAGTGAACTAGAAACCCATCAGAAACGGTCATGTTCATTGTTTTAAGCTTAGCGGCCATGTCAAACAGCCACAGATTGTGCTTCCTTATACTTCCAAAGCCACCATACTAAGTGGTTATGATGAAGTTGCCGTTGGGCTACTTTTTTTATATAATAAAAAACTTTATTAATCAAAGAAAAATTCAAAGATACAAAAAAGGTAAGGAGGAAACGGAAAGAGGGATGGCACCCAGTCTCCCCGACTGCCCACCTAACAAACAAGAAAATAAAACCCTTAGGCACGCCTGAGCGACCTGAATCGAAGACCGTCCCAGCGAAGAGCCTCACGCATCTCTGAGGAGAACAGTTGAGGAGAAGAAGCAACTAGAGGACCGACATCCAAAGTGAAACTGGCAAGCTTGTCTGCAACATGATTAGCTTCGCGAAGCACATGAATAATCCGCACTCCAACCATCTCTTTCAGAATATCACGGAAGGCATATACGCACGATCAGGGGCATTCTCTGTCTCCCATAAGCGCATCAACTAAAACCTTCGAATCACTCTGCATCTTCACCACCCGCAAACCATATTCTCGCGCCAGACGAAAGTCCTCCAGTACAGTCTCAAATTCCGCAACAACGCTGGAATAAGAACCACTAAATCTGGACGCGAATAAAAGTTTCAGCTCACCCAAAACTCCTCCAATCGAAGAGCCTCTAAGACCGGATGATCCATTAGTATTGAGAGTGAGACCAGGCCCTGGATCCCACGTAATCCATCTCACCCGATTGATCTGACCAGGCAGAATTGAAAGGCGCAGACTTTCTATAAAGAGATTGTCCTCTCTAAATAAAGGTACCTTTACCGTGAACTGAGGGAGAAGTCTAAACATCCTAGCCCGCACGACTCTGAGCAGATTAGTCCGGCCATCCACATGATCGTGAATCCTCCTATTGCGCTCGCACTAAATCTTCCACAACCCACACCCAACTGCCACACAGGAGACAAACTCAATCTGTGACCTTGCTGGTCCTGAAGAAAGCCAAGTTCATCTCAGCTGGAATAATGATGTAACCTGAGGTTTGTCAACAATTCTGGCCATAGGAAGCCAAACCGATTGAACAAGTTCACTAGTGATAAAAAGGTGATCAATAGACTCATAATATGGCCTGTTGCAGCGGCGACACTGCGAACATAGGGGAATCCCTTTGCCCTGAATTCTGGTATCCACAGGGACAACACTATTTAAAAGCCTCCATAGAAGTACCCCAATCTTCCTTGGGAACCAGGGAGCCCATATCCATTCAAAATCAGGGCTACCCTGAGCTGGATAGATTGTCGATAAGAACCTTGCGGGAGGAAAACAATCGGATGTGCTTTCTGGCCACACTGAGCGATCCTTCGAGCCTTCCTTTAAGCGAACCCGGGACAAAGACTCCTTAATGTCTGCAGGGCACCGAGACAACTTTCCCGGATCCTCCATGATTTCCTTTACCGAAAGGCTAGCCAGATCTGCACTGATGTCCCTACCTGGAAAAGCGTGAATAACTTTCAGCACGCTACTACCAAAAACCCAAACCACCCAGGACCGGAGAAGGAGAACAAGAGGCTGAATCCTAGACCGGATTGCGGACCCATTGGACGGCAGTGATGAGTTCATCGAAGGATGCTCATACTTTGATGTCATAAAGCGAGCCCACATTGAATCTTGCTCCCAAAACAGCCAAGCAAGTTTCACGTGAAGCCGTTCCATAAGTTGGGACAAACTTCTGAACCCCAAACCTTATTCACTACAGATAGTAAGATCATAGTGTTGTTTGTTTTCCTTGGCAAAAATCAAAAATCGTGATTATTGAATTTTATTTTATTAAAAAAAGTTTATCAACTTACAACTGATTCCTCTAGGTTTTTATTACTTTTGGGATGACAATAAATTTGAAATATCTCATTCTCACCTATGTAAAACATAAAGAGATAAAACTCAAAAGGGGTTTTGAACTACCACCACTTGCCTAATTGCAGTCAGAACTACCACAATTTTCAAAAAGGGTGTGATGGAAAAAAATTCTATTGATTTTCTAAAATAAAATTTACGATTACATTCCTATTGAAGACTTAGATTTGTGTGCAAAAAGTTATGTTATTAGCAATTTGAATGTGAAGTTGGCTGCTGAAAAATTAAGTCATGTATCCGGCAAGTTCTCCATAACCTTTTCTGATCATACTGTGTTGGAACCAGTAGAAGATGATTCTATGATCCCATATTACAAATTTAATTTTGTTTATTTTGAAAGTTTGAGAGAGTTAATTTTTAGGCTAGTCGAAGGTGCAGATTCTTCAGTCTTCTGAAGTTGCATATGTGTCACGACCCGAAAAAAAATGTGGATCGCAATGACGTTTGACTTGTCTTTTTGACTTTTAGTTAAACAAACCTCGGCGAAGAGAAGTCAAAGTAAAATGTACGTCAAATGTTCAACATGCCAATAAAAGAACATTCACAATTTAAATATATTAAAAACAACCCAAAATCTTGCCTAAGTACATCGGAGTGATACCTACAAGATAACAAGGATATAAATAACTGATAACTAAAGAAAACTGACTGAATACTGAATGACACTGTACCAAAGAGCTCGCTTGTTGCTACCCAAACACCGTCACTACTGATCGATTACTGATCTGAAAAGAGAATTTAAATATTGGGGGTGAGTCAAAAGACTCTGTGAGTAGATTTCTTTTATTTTAATTAATATATTATTTATCACGTGCGGCTCGCTCACCGTTTGTACATTTGTTGTGTATGTAGGGGTTATTTAATAATTTATTATAAATATGTATCTCTTATATCACATCAAAATGACATATGACAATGCAAGTGTGTATGCGTGATGCACATACATGAACTGCGACGAAAAGACCTTTTTAGCTAGGTAGTCGTCACTACCGATTCGGATCATGAAATCATTTATATAACAGAACGCGATATCTTTTCACAGAAATAGAACGTCGCAGACATGATACAACGTGCATGCACATGAATGAATACTCAATATACAACTTGAAATGTCTCAATATACAACTTGGAATGTCTCAATATATAACTTGGTATGTCAGCCAACTCAAGTATTTTATGTTGTTGTTAAATGTGTTGATGCTTACTATAAATAATAAACTGAATTTTATATTGTAGATTTGATTGACTATTTGGTCCAAAGATAATTCTAGAGACTGGAAATAAATTTTTTCTGATCGTGTTGTGAGGAGATTAGTAGGCAAAATGGCTGAAAAATATGTTGCTGATAACTCTAAGACAATAAAATGATCAAGTGGTTATTGTATGCAGCATTCAACATGAATTACAAATGATTGTATTTTATTTGTAATTGCAGATGTCGGATGACACTTCAGATGTTATAAAAAATTTGGTTGGAGAAGAGTTCAAGTTCGTTATATCTGGCAGCAAAAAGAATATTATTGATAATGACCAACTTTTCTTGATAAGTGATGTGTATTTCCTCAAATGAAACACATCATCCATACCTGAATATCCAAATGTAAATTTAGATGAGTTATATAATAATTATTATCTTAAGCTATTTTTAGTGACACACTTAATATTATGATAATACTTTTTTAAGTCAATTTGAAATGTTTAGAAGTGTACTCCTGTCACTGAGTAATCCTTTTCAAAGAGCTCATCGTTCTCCGGCCTCGGATCTGCAAACTGGACCCGAATCCAATCCAGAGCGTTGGAGCAATGGAGCCGGAGCTCGAATCCATGGCGTCAGCGATCGGCGTCTCCGTCCCCGTCCTCCGTTTCCTCCTCTTCTTCGTCGCCACCGTCCCGGTCGGCCTCCTATGGCGGATCGTCCCCACTCGCCTCGGCAAGCACATTTACGCAGCTCTCTCCGGCGCCACACTTTCCTATCTCTCCTTTGGCTTCTCCGCCAATCTGCACTTTCTCGTTGTTATGCTTTTGGGTTACGCTTCAATGTTTCTTTGCCGCCGTAGATGCGGGATCATCACTTTCTTCACCGGATTCGGATACCTCATTGGCTGGTACCCACGCGTTCCATTTTATTTTTTTTCCTTGAAATCTGATTCTCTGATTTCACAATGTCAGTTACGAATTCAAAATTTTAGATTTGTATGGATTTTATTGGTGTTATTTGCGTGCTGAGATTTTTACTTGGGGTCGATTTTAGTCATATGTACTATATGAGTGGAGATGCT
This sequence comes from Kalanchoe fedtschenkoi, assembly GCA_002312845.1. Classification (NCBI taxonomy): domain Eukaryota; kingdom Viridiplantae; phylum Streptophyta; class Magnoliopsida; order Saxifragales; family Crassulaceae; genus Kalanchoe; species Kalanchoe fedtschenkoi. The sequence continues at coordinate 726,567 of NQLW01000079.1, forward strand.
TGGAAGGAAGGTGGCATTGATGCAACTGGTAAGCATCCCATTCGAATAAAATGTTAGTGGAACCAAAAGTGTAAATAGAGTGAAAGTGATACTATTCTATGTGCAGGGGCTCTGATGGTATTGACTCTGAAAGTGATATCTTGTGCTATAAATTACAATGACGGGTTGTTGAGAGAAGAAGGATTGCGGGAGGCGCAGAGGAATAACCGGCTTCTGAAGCTGCCCACGATAGTTGAATTTTCCGGTTTTTGTCTTTGTTATGGAACTCACTTTGCTGGACCTGTTTATGAGATGAAGGATTACCTGGACTGGACTGCAGGGAAACGGTTCTATGAATATTATTTATTGTGATGATTTGCTGCTTTATATTAATTTGCAGGTCTGGGCTCCCACCCAAAAATCAGCATCAGTAATCCTGCCAACTACCAGAGCTCTCCTGCAGGCTGGTTTCTGCATGGGATTGTATTTGTACTTGATCCCTCATTATTCACTATCGACATTCAGCAATCCAATATATTATGAATGGGGTTTCTGGAAGAAGCTAACTTTCCAATTTGCAGTATGGAAGAGGCTAAGAAGAGCATGTATGCTTTTAGCACCACTACGTACACTGGATTTCAATGCACTGTATCAGAAGAGACATCTGAGAAGTTTAAAGGTATACGCGTATTTAAGCAGGACCTTGTATAGTCATTAATTGGTCCTTGATGTTGTTCATAAGTATTATATCTTATATTATCGTGTTCAGGATTGCCTGGGGTTCTTTGGGTGTTGCCTGATTCTTACATTGATGTCAAAAACAAGGACTATGGAGGTAATATTACTTTGAATATACTTTTTATCTTGTCAACGAGAGTCGTGCATTTGTAGACCCAGCCATTCACTTGTTTATTCTAATTTTTTTCCAAAAGGTGATAAGTATATAAATGGAGAGATCATACCAGGCAACTACCCCGTTTATCAACCCAACAAAAGAAGAGAATCAAAATACGAGAGCAGAAGGTATGAAAGACGAAGGGATGGCCCCCCTCCGGAGAAGATAAAGCCAAGACAAGAAGCAAGCCAACCGGAGTCAACCTCCGGAGCTAAACACTGAGTGTGTAATCCATCAAAATAAAATATAATAGATGTGAAAAAGTGTTGCTTGGGGTGGCTTTCATGTTAGCGCTGCTGCCTCCTGAATACGGTCTTTACATTTAAACAGGTGGTATTGGAGTATCTCAGGATGGATGGTGCTGGTCTGAGGGAAGTTCTAATCGTACCATTGACCATCAGTTTTGTAAAAATTATATATGTATCAACTAATAGGTTGAAATCACAGCAGTTTTTTCTCTAATCAATGGGATCTTTTTACTGTTGCACTGTCTTGATTGCTTGGAATTACAGACTACATTTGCTTTTCTCACCCGGAAGTTGCCATGTGCTTCAGCTCAACGTTTGATCGGTTCTCTCGCCAGAATGGATATTATAAACTGTATGAAGTAACAAAAATCTAGACAGGAGCAATTAGTTTATCACAGTTTATGATTTCTACTGGAGTGAAATGGAGATTTTATGTATCTACTCCTTTTTTTTTTTACTCTATATATTAGGTTGTTAGTTATTTTGATCTCAGTGTTATTGGGGGTGTAATTTTGGGTCAACTGACAAAATCCAAACAATTACAAATTATGATAAATAATTCATATTCTAAACCACTAATTTGGGTTTTTTTTTTTTTTTTTTAAAGATATTTTATTAATAGGGAACCAAACAGCCTGATTCAGGGCAGAACAGCTCATAAAGGCTTAAAGCAAAGGAAAATTACAAAAAAGGATAATTTCCTAAATAAGGATAGATAAGTATTAAAGATGGAGGAGCCAGTTGGGCCACTAATTTGGGTTCAATTTAGTTTAACTCATTTACTTCAATTAGTTGAGGTGATTTTATCTAATCTTCAATTTATTCTATACAAAAAAAATAATTAAAATTAACTTTTGTTAGAGAACTAGGAGGCTCTAGCTAATACAGTACGTACGGTTCTATACTGAACAAATAAGAGGGCAAGTGAAGATGTTCTGTTGACTTAGAAGATTTGATGGACATTTCTAATCAAGGGCTGAGATTTTTAATAAAAAATTTACATTTATATATCATAAAATTTTCTTTGTCAAAATAGTATTAGAAGATCACACCTGAAATTATAAAAATAAGAATATTTCTTGAGTTGGTATAAAGGCATTCCATCAAAACAAATCAAAAATGAGATTTGTGTCATATCACATTAGATTTGTGTCATATCAATTCAATTTTGTTATAAATTTTTTTTCCCACATACTTATTACATTCCCATTTAAACAAATTTTTTCAAATCTCTGCAAATAGACACGCATGTCACATTATACATTTTTCTACTTTCTCATATTATATTAATTAAAAAATTATTAAATTTATTAAATAATTATCTATTTATAATTATTAATTCATTCTATTTTTTCTTAATATTTATTAATATCAATTTCTCAATTTTTTATTATTTTACATAAATACCAATTATCACGCTTCAAAATTGGAAACGTGATAATTAGTATATATTAATTATTTAAAATATATCCATTACCATATTTTTTAGTTGGAAGCGTGGTAATTGATATACATTAATTATTTAGTACATACATTCAAAAAATATGGTAAATATTTAATATATCTATAACATGTAGTACTTAATAAATATTCACCATATTTTTTTTACCACACTTTAGACTTAAAACATAATAATAAATTATACTGAATATTTAATAAATCTATTAATACGCTTTCACTTCTAAAACGTGGTGAGATCTTTTTACAAACCACGCTTTGGTGACAAAGCTCATAGTATAAATGAAATCTAAATCAAAATCAATTTCGAATCACAGGAGCGCAACAACCACAGCCGTCCGATCCCTCACCCTATTCGCCAGAGCTTAGACACTAAGTAATCATCTGCAGCCCGCCACGTGTCCTCCTCTTCCGGAATTCCCTATATAAACGTCTCCAACTCTTTCTACGACGCATCCTCCGTCGTTTCCTTCACGCGTCGCCGTAAATTCGACCTAACTTTGCAGCATTTGATTTCGAATTTCCGATTTGAATTTGACAATATGGCATCGTCGATGGGAGGTGGAGTGATGAGAACCGCAGCTTCGAGACTCGTCGGCGTCGGAACCGTCATCAGCGGTGTGGGCGGCGTGATTCGCAGATTGCTGTCAATTCCGAAGCTGGAGTACCAGCTGCTAGCGGCTGCGCGACGGCCGGCGTCTGCTATCGCTGCATCGACTGAGGGAGGGCCGGCTGTGGAGGAGAAGGCATCTTGGGAGGTGGGTGACACCGAGTGTGCAAGCTTGGAGGATGACGTGGGTTCTGGATCGAGTAACTCGCTGTCGTTGCCGAGGGTGGTGTTCGTTGGCGCTCCGACATTTGATGAGGCGAAAGAAGCCTCCATGGAGCTGAAGGAAGCTGTTGAGAAGTGAGTTATCCACTTCGACTTTTAATTCATTGCATTTGTGATGCATCTCCCTGATGATCGGTTCCAGGACGTTGACGCCTGAGAATACAAGCTTGCCATTGGTGATGGCCTCCGAGGATGCAGAGGCTACAACTTGTGTGAGCAGTGATATTGCATCAACTCTTGTGGTCCGAAAACATGTCGTACAGGCGTTCAGGATTCTAAGTGAAAATCCTGCTGCACAGGTTCCAAATTGAACTCTATTCAATTGAATCCTAATTATGTTTCGGTGTACTGATTTCATCATGTTGGTTTTGCTGCTGTCTATTGTGAGTTGATTAATAAATGAGATTTGTGAGGAGGGTGGAGAAGAAATTCCATTGGACCCATTTAGCAATACTCCTTTTCCTAGAAAAGGAGTCTTAAACTCTAGTTGATGTGGCACAAGACGTCTTGGGACTTGATTGGGTTAGATTAGAGACTATATTTGAGCAG